>SJYV01037616.1:175233-219474 GCA_006410875.1 Neotragus pygmaeus | reverse complement strand
CCCCCCTGCCCCCCCCCCCAAGCACCATTGTTCAACATTTACCAGTATGTCTGTCAATGTTTAACTGAACTCAGAGCCCTGGCAGAGAGTAGGGGCAGAGAGGGAAGATAAGTTTTTAAATTCCTGAACAAGACCAGGTAATTGCCAACTGCAGACTGTAGTCTTTCCACAGACCTTTGCCGTGCCCTTCAGTAGCAGTCTCTGACATCTTCTTTTAGGGTCTGCTTCTTCTAGCTTGAATTCTCTCCCTATTTTAAGGGAGTCCCATTGAAGCCACCTCTAGCTAATACCCCGAATTGATCCCAGAACAGGAGAGTCCTGATTTCCCATGCTAGAGCCCCATATCCTGCCTCCTAGAAGGTGTTCATGACAAACACACATCAGGATGACTCCAGTGTCCTTCTCTGCTGGCAAAACCGGCCCTTTGTGGAAGAATGATCACTGGCAGGCACCAGAAAGATACTCTTGAGTGTCTAAGCTTTGATTGCACAAGCTTTCTTTGAGTTGCCTCTTATTACAAGCGCAGATGCCAAGAGCCTGCTGACGTCGCTGGAGTCAGCTGTTGTGTCTGGGGCAGGTGACTCTTGACTTGAGGGATATTAGTTCCCAGTGATGACAGTCTCTGATAAAACTCTTAGTAGTTTTGCAAGCCGTTTCTGTAGGGCTGATTCAGTACTGCATGATCTAGTGTTGCTGTTTTTTTAAAAGAGCTCAGACTTCAGTTCACCTGTTCATTTTTCCTTTAAACAAGTGTGTTTTGGAAGGACACTGGCTCAGTGACATTTTTACCTGTCCTAGCAGGGCCTCTGACCCTCAGGCAAGAGCTCTGTTCCTCTCTGTCCCTTCTGCCTGCTGCCTCCTTGAGGTGCCTGTCTGTAAGCCAACTAATAACTCAGAGGGAACTCTACGGCCTTAGCCTGGGAGATCCCAGGGGACCAGAGTATTGTGAAAAGAAGTGAAGACAAGAAACTACATGTTTTCTCTCTGATCCCAGGCTCGACAGTGTTCACTCATTCTGCCTCCAGCTCCCCAGAGCTATTAGATCATTGTCTGTGATCGTCATACTTCTGGAAGAATAAAGGTCTTTGTCTGCCACCTGACACTGGGTTTGCTTCCTATTCAGTGTCCTTGGTCCCTGCACCCCACAGGTGGGCTCGAGTGTTGAAATGTCAAGTCTTCAGAGAAAGAAGTTTCTCAGTAACAATTTTGAAAGAGAAAACCCTATTACCAGATGTACAAAGATTTTTGCAGAACTGGTAAGATTCATTTAATGATTAGTGCCATAAAAATCAGCATATTGATCTCTTTTTCAAGGAAATACACTGATCAGGTGCTCACATCATGTCGTTTGTTAACTGAGAGCATTCTCATTGGATACATGCTAACACCCTAGTTGATATATTCTATAATTTTTTTCAGGGGATAACTTTTTTTTTTTTAATTGGCAAGAGCTTCAGAGCAGAAGGTGTGTGATATTTCCCCAAAGTGATTAAAACTGAGACACATGTGAGATCAACTGGAAAACATCTTTGAATTTTGGATCCAAAGGAGATGCCCTTGACCAGTTCGCCTATGCAATTCACATGCAATGGAGAAAAGCCCGGCAACACGAGATGCTCACACGTTATGGCTATGAGTGGTTTGTTGTGGTTGAGTTACAGTAAATTAGACTCTGGTCCAGTTTCCTAGGCACAGTGTTTTACCAGCCACCGAGTTGCTACTTTCTCTGCCTAATTTGCTTTCTTGGTGTCACTGGGGAAACTTGGAGCTTTCTAGGATGCAGAAAACTAGGGCAGACCATTTCCCCTGGAGACTCAACACTGCTGACAGCCTCACCATGCCCTAGTCGTGAAATTTATGACTCGCTTACCTTAAGCTCTCTCTCAGCCCTTCATGCTGTTATTCAACCTTTGCCCAAATATTTGCAGGTGCAGACCAATCCTGAACAAATAATTGTTCACAGAGTTAAACTGTTTGCAGTGTTTAGTAGGCTGCTAGCTTCTCTCATGCATTTTGCGGTTTTTAAGTGCAACGAGGAGCGAACATGTATGGGAGGGTGACTGCAACAAAGAAGCAGAGTGTCTGCCTATAGAACTTTTGGTCTAACCCAGCCCCACTCCCATCATCTCCACCTAGCCCCTGATGTGATTATTCCATGCTAAAAATAAGAGGTTTTCACAGCTCTTCTGCATGTGAGAAGCTTTGTGGAAAGAGATTGTTTCCTTCCAGCTCCATTCCCAAGTCCTTGAGTGCCAGATGGACAAATGCCAGCTGATTTTAATGTGTGTGCGGGGTAGGTTGGGGAGGTGAAAGCAAACTCCACTTGTGTCCATGGTCAGAGGCAAGGCCAGGGCAGAAGGACTTGCCCAGTTCTCTCACTCCCAAGATCATCTCAAACTGCAGCATAGAAAACAGTACCTTTGGTTAAAAACTCATCGTAGAAAACTACTGAGTTTTGCTCCTTTACAGCCATACTTGGGAGTATACTTGGAAAAGAGAGGATTAGAGAATAGTAGATGTAAATATAAGAAGAGTAAGTCCTTAAATATTTATTCAATTCCTACTCCATACTAAGCAAGTTTTTTCCCAGCTATGAGCTATTGAAACGATCTCAAAATGAAGTTCTGTGGTAACATCAAGAGCTTACAATCTAGTCCAGGAGTCAAGGTCCAGACATTAAAGTTATCGTAATATAATAATTAGCATACAATAGCAACTTTTAGTGTATCCAGGCACACCTTGTTTTACTGTGCTTTGCTTTATTGCAATTTGCAGATACTGTTACATAAGTTAAAGGTTTGTGGCAACCCTGCACTGAACAAGTCTATTGGTGCAATTTTTCCAACACCATTTACTCACTTCATGTCTCTGTGTCACATTTTGGTAATTCTCACAATAACTCAAACTTTTCCATTATTGTTATACTTGCTATAATTATCTTGGATCAGTAATCTTCTATATTACTCTTGCAAAAAGATTATAACTGGCTGAAGGGTCAGATGATAGCGTTTTTGGCAACATAATATTATAAAATTTAGTTATGTACATTGTTTTTTAGACATAATGCTATTGCATGCTTAATAGGCAACAGACAAGCCTGCTGGGCTCCTCTGCCCATGGGGATTCTCCAGGAAAGAATCCTGGAGTGGGTTGCCATGCCCTCCTGCAGGGCAATCTTCCCAACCCAGGAATTGAACCCAGGTCTTCCACATTGCAGGCAGATTCTTTACCATTTGAGCCACCAGGGCAGCTATAGGCAACAGTACACTGTAAACATAACCTTTATATTCAGTGGAAAACCAAAAACATTGTGCAAATTACTTTTTTAAAAATATATATATACTCTTTGTTATAGTGGCCTGAAACTGAACCTGCAATATCTCCAAGGTATGACTGTAGAATTTTCTCTTATTTCTTCTGCAAGAACTCTCTTAGTTAGGCTGGAATATGCTAGAAAAGTTCGCTTAGGAAAGTAGCTAAAGCAGTTATGCAAATATTCCAAACTGAGCTTATAGTCTCTCTTCTGGGAGGAATGAACAAGAGGGCTTGGGTAAAACAGTGAGAAGAGGTGGTTGGATTTTCCAGGAAGCGAAAAAATAGGCCCTAAAAGAAGAGCGCTTCCCCTATACTCCATCCAAGGAGTGGCAGTGAGGAATGACTGCCCTCAGCACACGTGGAAGGGAACACAGAGGTACTGGAGAAATTTTGCCCAGCACACCATCATTTCTCCTAAACATTCCACTCTGAATGTAAGGATGTCCATGGGCTAGAGGGGACGTGTTTGTGCCTGAAGCACTGCTGGGGCCTCGGGCGGCTCACCCTGTACAGCAGTCTCCCCCCGACCCCACCTCAGGCTGGCCTTCCTCCCATATGCATTTCCATGGTTTCAGTTACCAATTGTCAACTGTGCCCTAATAATATTAAATGGAAAACTACAGAAATAAACTATTTTGTATTTTAAATTACATGTCATTCTGAGTAGCGTGATGAAATGCCCACCATCTGCTTCATCCTCCGCAGATGTGAATCCTCCCTTTGTCCAGCATGTCCCTTTCGTTTGTTGCTTAGTAGCCAATTTGGTTGTTAGGTCAACTGTCACAGTATTGCAGGGGTTGTGTTCGTCACCCTTATCGTACTTATAATGACCCCAAAGCTCGAGAAGAGTGATGCTGGCAATTCGGATATGCCAAAAAGCAGCTGTAGAGTGCTTCCTTTAAGTGAAAAGGTGAAAGTTCTCTACTTAATAAAAAATTCTTTGCTGAGGTTGTTACGATCTATGGCAATAACAAACCTTTCCATCCAAGAAATTGTGAAGAAAGAAAAGGAAATTTGTGCTAGGGCGGCTGTTGCACCTCAAATGACAAAAGTTACAGCCACAGGGAGTTCCCTAGTGGCCCAGTCACTGAGAATCTACCTGCCAGTGCAGGGCACTTGGGTTTGGTCTCTGGTCCAGGAGGATTCCACATGCCATGGGGCAACTAAGCCCATGTGCCCCAACTACGGAGCCCACACGCTGCGACTACTGAAGCCAGTGCAGCGGGAGCCTGTGCTCCACAGCAAGAGACGTTGCCGCGGTCAGAAGCCTGTGCGCCCCCTCGCCACAGTGAGCGAGAGGCTGTGCACAGCAAGGAAGACCTGGTGCAGCTGTAAACAAAAGTTACAGCCACGGTGTGTAATAATTACTTAGTTAAGATGGCATTAAATTTGCACAAGAAGATATTTTGAGAGAGAGACTGCGTTCGTGTAGCTTTTATTACATTGTATTGTTATAATTGTTCTATTTTATTTTTAGTAGTTGTTAGCTTCTTCAGTTCAGTTCAGTCGCTCAGTGATGTCCGACTCTTTGCAACCCCATGAACCACAGCATACCAGGCCTCCCTGTCCATCACTGACTCCCGGAGTCTACCCAAACCCATGTCCATCGAGTCAGTGACGCCATCCAGCCATCTCATCCTCTGTCATCCCCTTCTCCTCCTGNTCCGACTCTTTGCAACCCCATGAACCACAGCATACCAGGCCTCCCTGTCCATCACTGACTCCCGGAGTCTACCCAAACCCATGTCCATCGAGTCAGTGACGCCATCCAGCCATCTCATCCTCTGTCATCCCCTTCTCCTCCTGCCCTCAACCTTTCTCAGCATCAGGGTCTTTTCAGATGAGTCAGCTCTTAGCATCAGGTGGCCAAAGTATTGGTCTCAGCTTCAACATTAGTCCTTCCAAAGAACACCCAGGACTGATCTCTTTTAGGATGGACTGGTTGGATCTCCTTGCAGTCCAAGAGACTCTCAAGAATCTTCTCCAACACCACCGTTCAAAAGCATCAATTCTTCAGTGCTCAGCTTTCTTTATAGTCCAACTCTCACATCCATACATGACTACTGGAAAAACCATAGCCTTGACTAGACGGATCTTAGTCGGCAAAGTAGTGTCTCTGCTTTTTAATATGCTGTCTAGTTTGGCCATAACTTTCCTTCCAAGGAGTAAGGGTCTTTTAATTTCATGGCTGCAATCACCATCTGCAGTGATTTTGGAGCCCAGAAAAATAAAGTCAGCACTGTTTAGCTTCTTACTGTGCCTAATTTACTTTATCATAGATATGTATGTATGGGAAAAACACGTATTGTGAGTAGGGTTTGGTAGTATTAGTTATTTCAGTAATCCACAGGGGTCTTGGAACATCCCCTGTGGATAAGGGTGGACTATTGTATGCTGACAAAGGTCCATCTAGTCAAAGCTATGGTTTTTCCAATAGTCATGTATCAGTGTGAGAGTTGGACCATAAACAAAACTGAGCACCAAAGAATTGATGCTTTTGAACTGTGGTGTTGTAAAAGACTCTTGAGAGTCCGTTGGACTGCAAGGAGATCCAACCAGTCAACCCTATAGGAAATGAGTCCTGAATATTCATTGGAAGGACTGGTGCTGAAGCTGAAACTCCAAAACTTTGACCACCTGATGTGAAGAACTGACTCATTGGAAAAGACCCTGATGCTGGGAAAGATTGAAGGCAGGAGGAGAAGGGGATGACAGAGGATGAAATGGTTGGATGGCATCACTGACTCGATGGACGTGAGTTTGAGCAAGCTCCGGGAGTTGGTGACGGACAGGAAGGCCTGGTGTTCTGCAGTCCATGGGGTTGCAAAGAATTAGACGTGACGAGTGACTGAACTGATTGTATAGTCCAGGGTGGGCTGATCTGCTACAATTAAATAACTTCCTCACATCACCTGGATAAAATATAGCAGTTTGTTCCTCTCTCATGTAACAGCCCAAAGTCACTGCCTTCCATGTAGCTATTCAGGGACCAAGGCTGATGGCCGACACTTCAAAGGGCAAGTGTCTTGTCCTGTGTATTCCCATTAGAAAGAAGAGTCTGAGCCAAGGACTTGGTGCAGAGGTTTTATTTGGGAACTTAATTTTGGGATCCATGGGACTATGAAGAAGTTTGGGGAAAGCTGAAAAAGGGATTGAGGTGAAGCCATTGCAAAGGTGGTTATTAAGCTGGTCCTACTGTGGGAAACTGAGGCACCATTTCCCTGGGACATTCTGAGGGGTGTATATTAGTTTTCAGGGCCGCTATGACGAAGTACCACAAATGTATGGCTTAAACCTGAGAAATGTACTGTCTCCCAGTTCTGGACTCTGCAAGTCTGAGGTCAAGGTGTTGCGAGGGTTTGTTCCTTAGACTTTTTTCCCAGCTTTTGGTGATCTGATGGCAATCTTTCGTGGCCCTTGTCCTGTGGAAGCACCTCCCTAGTCTCTGTGTTTATGTTCACATGGTGGTCTCCATGTGTGTGTATCTGTGTCTCAATTTCCCCACTTCCTTAGGACATCATCCGTATTAGATTAAGGCCCACTCAAATGGTCATCTCCCCAAATCCTATTTTCAAATAAGTTCACATCACAGGTACTAAGGGTTAAGACTTCAACATCCTTTTTGAGGACACAACTTAACCCGTAATAAGTCTTATAAGCTCTGCTTCAGAACTATCTGTCAAAGGGACCAAGGAGGGAAGCATAGGCTCCTGGCATCCAATGTCAATGCCCCATGAGGTGTAAATTCTCCTGCTTTTCCAGATTGCATCATGTGAGTGGCCAGTGGATGCTGTTGGAACCTCATATAGCAGCCTCAGAGAATCTCCAGCACAGGTGAGAGATACATGAAACAGCTGTAAGGGTATAGCTGTGGGAACCCTCAGGGTAGAAGTTGGGCTATGAAGATGTGAGATGAAGACAAGAGGCATCTGACACGGTGGGTGAGATAAGCCCCTACTTGTCCGGTGATGCTCTCCTTGCTTGTCTGACTCTCTTACTGGACTGGGAGCTCCATGAGGGCAAGTTCATGTTGATATTTTTCACTCTTGTATCCCTTGTTATAGCAGAATGCCTGGCACATTAAAAGCAATAATTCATACAGAAAGTATAAAGGGATGTGTGGATGTGTGTCTCGTCCCTATATGTCTATCAAGACTGGATGTTTTGGAGACTTGAAGTAGCTATAGAAATGAATTGCTCAAGTGAATTGGAGAAATAGGATTATTTATCCATTGCTCATCTTCCACACAAAGTTAAGCCACTGGGACAGTTAGAAAGCATGGCCTGCCTCTTCTTCTCCCACTTTGCCCCTTGCCCTTCTGGGCTTGCCCCCTCCCCACCGCCTTCTAATTCCAGAGGGATGGAAGTACAGCAAGATATTTACTTTTTGTTTAAGTTGATGTTTCTCAACTTCCTTGTGTGTGTGGAACCACCGCTTAATATATCTTTTATGTATTTTAATAATCAAATCCCTTTGGCAGGATCGAAGACAGAGCCTCAGTGGAACAAATGGCGCTGTAACAAGGTTTTTGTGCATTACCATTATCACTGTCTCTTTTGTTTCAATCTGGGCTTGCAGCGAGAGAAGAGAGGTCATCTGTAAAATGCTCATTTAAAAGTAATTTCTAAGCATCTGTCTGCACTGAGCGCTGCATTAGGTGCTAAGTGTACGGAGCATGTTCAATTGCAATCCTAACAAGGTCATGCCAAAGCTCTTATGGCTCCGCTCAGACTGGGTGGATGGGGACACTGTGACCTGCCTCTGGGAGTCACTCATTAACAAAACAGAAGAATCAGTCTGTTTTGTCCTGACCTCAAAACATTTGTCAGGCTTCCAACCCTGGAACTTGAGCTAGGTGCATGCTCATGGGTTACTTCTGCCCTTGAGGACTTGCTTTCCATCCCCCTTTTCCACAGGGGTCCCTGGAGCCTCTGCACTCTCTGGTGGTCTCAGGGATGATCTTTATAGCCCAAAACAGAACACCCTGCTCTGGGGCTTGTGAAGACATGGCTGGATGTGTGCCATCTTATCCCCTGCTCAGTTTGACATCCGGACACCTTTATCATGGGGGTTGCAATGGGTCAGATAAGGTTCTCCACATCCCTTCCCCATGTGCTTGCTCCAGTAACTGATGATCCGCTGGTGTAAACCATTCCCACCACAGAGGCTGTCTATGGGGAGATGGCTGTGTGTTGCTGGAACAGTCACCAGGGCTTATTCTGCCCCTTAGATAAGTAGGAATGGTATGAGTAAGGGTCAGGGGATGAATCACTAGAATGTGAGGGGGAAAGAGGATTGTACGGATGTGCAAGGAGGAAACTAGAGGTGTCAGGGCAGCTTGTGTTCCTTGGTTCTTATCTCATCACAGAAATCAAGTTATAGCTTAGTTCAGCTCAAGCAGATAGATCTTCCTTAGACAGACACTCCCAAGACAAGGGAGCAGGCTGACCCCAAAGCAATCCTTCTCCTTGTTCCCTCTTGTCTTCTGCCTCCCTGTACTTCCCATCTCCTCCTTTTGTTTGTGTTCTGTGCAAATTAGGGCTTGTACTCACCACCAATCAATGAAAGGGAATGCAAATGGGCATATGCTCAAGGCCTATTGACCATTGCAAGTTATATAATAGCAGGCTTTGTTTTTTATGTCATCCCACAGTTCAGTCTGTTATAATCAGATGACTATATATATTTAGTTCAGTTCAGTTCAGTTGCTCAGTTGTGTCCAACTCTTTGCGACCCCATGAATCGCAGCACGCCAGGNATAGATGGGGAAACAGAGGAAACAGTGACTGACTTTATTTTGGGGGGCTCTTAAATCACTGTGGATGGTGACTGCAGCCATTAAATTAAAAGATGCTTGCTCCTTAGAAGAAAGTTATGACCAACCTAGACAGCATATTAAAAAGCAGAGACATTACTTTGCCAACAAATATCCATCTTAGTCAAGTTCTGTTCAGTTCAGTTCTGTTCAGTCACACAGTCATGTCTGATTCTTTGCAATCCCATGGACTGAAGCATACCAGGACTCCCTGTCCATCAACAACTCATGGAATTTACTTAAACTCATGCCCATTGAGTCGGTGGTACCATCATCCTCTGTCATCCCCTTCTCCTCTGACCTTCAATCTTTCCCAGCATTAGGGTCTTTTCCAATGAGTCAGTTTTTCGCATCCAGTGGCCAAAGTATTGGAGTTTCAGTTTCAGTGTCAGTCCTTCCAATGAATGTTCAGTGCTCATTTCCATTAGGATGGACTAGTTGGATCTCCTTGCAGTCCAAGGAACTCTTAAGAGTTGTCTCCAACACACAGTACAAAAGCATCAGCTCTTCAGCACTCATCTTTCTTTATAGTCCAACTCTCACATCCATACATGACTACTGGAAAAATCATAGCTTTGACTAGATGGACTTTGTTGGCAAAGTAATGTCTCTGTTTTTTAATATGCTGTCTAGGTTAGTCATAACTTTTTTCCCAAGGAGCGAGTGTCTTTTAATTTCATGGCTGCAGTCACCATCTGAGGTGAAAGAGGAGAGTGTAATTCAACATTCAAAAAACTAAGATCATCACATCTGGTCCCATCACTTCATGGCAAATAGATGGGAAACAATGGAAACAGTGAGAGACTTCATTTTCTTGGGCTCCAAAACCACTGCAGATGATGATGGCAGCCATGAAATTAAAAGATACTTGCTCTTTGGAAGAAAAGTTATGACTAACATAGAGTATTAAAAAGCAGAGATGTATTGTTGTAGCCATCTAGAGATGTAATGTCCTGCCAACTAAGTTCCATCTAGTCAGAGCTATGGTTTTTCCAGTAGTCATATGGATGTGAGAGTTGGAGCATAAAGAAAATTGAGTCCAAGGAATTGATATGTTTGAGCCGTTGTGCTGGAGAAGACTCTTTGGACTGCAAGGAGATCAAGCCAGTCAACCCTAAAGGTAATCAATCCTGGATATTCATTGGAAGGAATATGCTGAAGCTGAAACTCCCAATACTTTGGCCACCTGATGCGAAGAACTGACTCATTGGGGAAGACTCTGATGCTGGGAAAGATTGAAGGCAGGAGGAGAAGAGGACAGCAGAGGGTGAGATGGTTGGATGGCATCAGCGACTCGATGGACATGAGTTTGAGCAAGCTCTGGGAGTTGCTGATGGACAGAGAAGCCTGATGTGTTGCAGTCCATGGGGATGCAAAGAGTCATATTGGACTGAGTGACTGAACTGCACTGAATATAGTTTTAAAATAATCAAAGTACTAACAGAGTGGGTCTGAAAATGTTTATGAAACTAAGAAGGCCTAGAAAGCTTTTTTCTTCCATGTCCTGGGCTAGGGTACACCTTCTTGAATTGTTCCAGTGTTAATATTAACTTACATTTAAAAGAGCCTTGATATTGAAAAATCTTCTGTTTCACCACCAAATTATTCTTACAAAATCCCAAGGCTTTCTCAGTGAATAAAGGAGAACCTGGTGTGTCTATTGCACCTTTATGACTTTGCAGTCCCAGAACAGATTTCCATGTTTATTTATAGAAAGAGAATCCATCTCGTTGTCTCTGTAATTCCTACCACTTATTGCTGCTCACCAGTGTGAAAATGTTGCCTTGGTTAGTCAGGAGAGAAGGTGCATCTGCCCTTCCTGTAATTACCTCCTGCCTGCCCTGAGCCCTGGCAGGATGGGCCAGTTTTGTGGGGGTCCTGGGGAGGAGAGAAGTCCTCAAGCAGAGGTCAAGTGGCTTCTGCTACATTGGTAGTGAATCGGCCTCATCCTCCATAGGGCAAGGGATTGTTTGCATGGAGTTGGGGGTGCTAATGTTGCAGCTACAGAACTGCCTCTTTGGCCTCTGAAGAGAAGATAGTGGCAGGAAGATGTGTGAATGGGCATCGCTCAAATATCTTCCTGCACGTGGTCAGCATGCCCCATCTGCCTGAGGAGAGTGTGAGTTTCCTCAAGGTGAGTTTCTTGCTTGGCTTCTGCTAAGTAGAACTCAGCAGACTGTTATTGGATTTTCTCCCCCATTGGTGATCTTCTTTCTAAGATGATCTTTTGTGAAATCATAAAAGATTTTATCTTTCTGTCCAAGATAAATTGCATTACTCTGTTCTCTTTTCATCTTCTTCATCTTGCATTCCTGTGTCTCATCCCCTTTCCCTTCTCCCATACCGCTATGTTTGACACTGTTAGGGCATTTAACTCTGCATGAGATGTTGCCTTTCCTACCAATAATAGACATCTCAGACTGACTCCTGGAGACAAAGTAATTCTTATAATTTTGAGTACTATTATTTAGTATTTGAAGGAATCTTTTTGATGAAAACCAAATTGGGGTATTGGGCACTGTACATTTTAGTTTAAGAAATATCAAGTCTATTTGATTAACACCAGCCTGGATAAAAGAAGTTAGGGCAAGAAAGAACATTTGAATGCATAGAGGACAAATTATGGTAGGTCTAGTCCTCAGGATATTTAATCTTCAGGCTAAAAATTGGGACACATAGTCTGGCAAATACATCTGTAATAGTAAAGACAATAAGAAAGACTGTTTAATGTTTCGACTGTCCTAGAGCATAGAAAGCAATAAGTACTCCATTTCAGCGCATGAAGCAAGGAAACAGAAAGAATTATGCCACTTAGATGTCAGGGGAAGCAAAATTTTAGTTTCATTGCTGCCTCTGAAATCCCATTGATCCTAGGATTTCAGAGGTCAGAGCCCAACTCTGTGGAATAATTATGTAGGGGAGTTACATCATAGTGTAAATTCTGCCTCTTTTCAAATAAATGATAGGAAATTATCTGGAGAGATTTCTGGTCAGTTTTATGAACTTTAGTTTGCTAATGTTTGAAGGAGCCTGGGAAAGAAGTAATTAAGGGCATTTGTTGTAGATTGCTATATTGAATCTTGCTTCTGGGTGCATGCTGCACTTGAAAATGAAACTGGAAACACAATCAACATCTCTGCAATTTTCCAGCTTCTGCCCAAACCCGTGGGTTTTTGTCTTTTGCAGTCTTTGAAATGAAAATAGAATCTTTGGTTACTTATGGATCCAAGTTGTTGTTCATGTTTCCACTGAGAGGAATGTTAATTGCTTTTACAGTACAGAAATATGAGCCACCATGATTTTTCAGGAGAAGAGCCAAATTGTTACTAATGTAAGATTTCTCAAAATCACTCATAATGGACTGAAACAATCTATTTTGAATTTTGAATATGAGTAACAATTATTTTAATGGGTTGAATTTCAATCTTTTCTTACATACTATTTTTATGGAGTTTGATTCTTTAAAAAATTGAGGGTGAATTGTGCTACTTCTAGGTGTATTTTATGGTTAAGAAAATAAGCACTAGCCTCTCATTATCTTTAATGAGGGGTCATTTCATCAACAGCATGGGGTCCTGGAAGTAGAAGGGACCTGGCAGCCATGTTATTCATCTATTGCATTTTTTATATGAGGCACATAGAAAATGCTCAGAGAGGTTGTCCTGGCCCCAGTGCTCACAGCTAGTTGGAAGGTCAGTAAGACTAGCAGCTAGGTCTCCTGACTGGTGATCTTTCTATTTCATGGTTCTGCTCTTAAAAGTACCTTGACCATTTCAATTCCTAACTGTGGTTTTCAGTACAGTCAAGAGCTCCTGTGCTTTGCATCAGTCTGGCCAAGACTGGTGCAGTCTTTCAAGGATTTCATATTTTCACCTTTATAAGTATCACTTTTGCTTAGGTTCTTCTGTCTAGAAAAATATCATTGCTTTCATGTCTACATTTTGATTAAATGAAGCACAGACTGAACTAGAACTAGAAGATTGGTGGTTGTTTATAGGACCTTAGGGATCATCTAAGTCAACTTCCCAATGTAGTCTTATCCCTCTGGAGGCAGTCTTGCCTGAGATAGGTGTGATCAGGTATTTTTTTCCTTCTGATAAACTAACCAATGAGCCCCATCCAATCGAGTATTTCTGTTAGAGGAAAGGATTAGAAACAAATAAAATAGGAACACAGGCATTTGTCTCTATGCTTTCTTCAAGAAACATTGAGCTGAGATCTTGATGTGGGGACATTTGTGGATGGCCTTTCTTCCAGGGCTTCATTAGGTTTCTTGTTAGAAAATGACCTGGATCTTTTTTATTCTATAATGATTTAGATTTAGGTATTTGTATGATGGTTTTGGAGTAGGAGTTGGTCCTTGAACCCTTCCACTCACTCCTTTCCCCTTTGGGTTTCCTTCCAAGGACTCTACACATACAAAAAAATATGAGAAATTCATGACCAGCATTGATAGTAGTAATGTGTCCCAACAAGGACTACTTGATAGTCAGCCACTTTTTCCTCCTGTCCTTCTACCATGCAGGGCTTCTGTGGTAGAATTGAATTGGGCAGTTAAACTTGAATTGAAATGCCATCTTCTGCTTCCTTCCTTCTGAAATCTCTGCTTATTCTCAGTCCCCAATTCCCAGCATAGAGAGGGGATCTTTGAATTGTGACTCCAGGTCAGGCTGATCCAAAGCTGATCCAACTATTAATTCCAGGAGAAAAGGTGCTGGACATTAACAAGGGATACTTTTGTGGCTGGTGTGTTACCCAAAGTGGGCTGATGTTGTTTGGCTCCAGGCCAGCTCAGCAGCCCAGGTTAGGCTGCCCTATGGGAGAGGAGAGGACACTGATGAGCATTTCCCCATTGCTTTCTAACTGCTTGGCAACCCACTCCAGTACTCTTGCCTGGAAAATCCCATGGATAGAGGAGCCTTGTGGGCTGCAGTCCATGGGGTCGCTGAGTCTGACACGACTGAGCGACTTCACTTTCACGCATTGGAGACAGAAATGGCAACCCACTCCAGTGTACTTCTCTGGAGAATCCCAGGGACAGGGGAGCCTGGTGGGCTGCCGTCTCTGGGGTCGCACAGAGTTGGACACGACTGAAGTGACTTAGCAGCAGCAGCAACAGCAGGGAGTGTAGAAGGCAGTGATCTGAGCCGACTGCTCACGGTGCATGAACTTTAAAAAGAGAGTGATGTCATTCCTGTTTAAGGCACAGGCACAGAACTATCTGACAAAATGTGGTCTAATGAATGACAGGCTCTGACCAATCAGTGAAACAACCCTTTCTCCTATGAAGAGGCTTAGGAAGGAAGTGGAGAGGGTAGGAGTATAAAATCTTTTTTTCTGGACTATTGGCCAAGGCCAAAATGTATGGAAATAAATTGAGAATTTTACTTCTTAACAGAACTTTACCATTCATAGAATAAAAGATTATGAGTTCACAGATTAATTAAGGAGAAAGCTTATAGTCATTATCTGAAATCTAATCTAGAAAAAAATTAATGCTATTTTAATATTTTCTCATATGACAAGAACTAGACTAATAGCCAAAATTTTGCCTAGTGAATTCCCACGTTTCTTAACAATGCCATCACGAAGAGATATGTGACCTTGGACAAGTCATGACACTTTTCTAGAACTCATTTTCCTCAGCTATGAAATGAAAGTTTTGATTTGGATACTATCCTTACTGATACTAAGATTTTATGACCCTATGACTTAGAATTATTTACAGTTGCATGAGGTGATTTAAGGAGGTTCACTATATTTTCTGCTGTTGTGCTCAATAATTGTGTACACACTGATGCTTTTGTGTATAAAGGGTCAAAGGAGTGGAATAGAGTGTCATTGGGAAGAGATGAGAGGCATTCTGCTTTCAAGGTAAAGGAGATTTAGAAGAACATTTCAGGAATTATCCAAGGATTAATGGATCAGTCACCTGATAGAAATAGATTTCAAGCCAATCAGTGACACTGTGGAATATCAGGAATTGGCAAGACTCTGTCTTAATATGTAAATAGTAATTATGTATTTATTATGTACATGAAGATACTACTATATTTTTATTTCAATTAACTATTTCTTTGTAACCTTTTAATACAAATATTTTAAACTAGGGGGATGGGAAAAAACATTACAATTTAGTATGATATGTTTTTCCAGATGTATTAGATGGACATAAACCTAAATTATGTTTTATTCCAGAAAAGGGTAATCAGAGTTCTTATGACAGATTATAATCCACAGGAGCATAGGAAACATTTTTTAAGTTCTTGTTTTTAAAAGCTTCAGGACTCTTAAAGATAGCATTAAAAAGATTCTTCTTAGTACAAGTAAATTTATCACAACAATTTGCTAGGAAACTTTTTATGGATATAACAAAGATAAGCATGGCAAAGTTTATGAAGTCTGAATTCATGAGGTTTCTCTTTACTCAATATTATCCATTAAACTTCATTTCATGCCAGATTATGAGTTAAGTTTTAACTCTTCTAACCAAACTTGGACTCTGTCATCAATATTTTCACATGAGAAACCCAAATACTGGTAGGAAAATATAATTTGTCTATCTGTAATTCCTAATTTGTGTTGTGCTAGTTCAATATAAGGATAATGACATGAAGTAGAAATTGTCCTTTAATAGACAGATGAAGGTAATTACAGTGATTATAATAGATTCTGGCAAATATTATAATATTTTGACTAATTTAGTTCATATTATAGAAACTATTAAAACTGGAGTATTAAATGTGTATGATACTTATTGAGAATCACACAGCACAAATACCTTTGAAATTGTAATTGTGTGATACTTATTAAGAATCACACAGCACATATACCCTTGAAATTGTAATTGTGTGGAATCAGCTCCCATCTTTGTTGACCAAAATTCATGATGCTTGTTCACCTTCTGTTAGTGCTCGTCTTTGCATTATTTTCTGTTCTCTCTCTCTCCTTCCTTCCTCCTTTCCTTCCTCCTTTTCTTCCTTCCTTCTTCCCCTCCCCATTCCCCTGTGCCCTTCTTTCCCTCACTCTCTTCCTTCCTTTCTTCTTTCCTTAAGATCTTTAAGAACTTGTCTCTTTCTCCCTGGGTATTTATACTCGAGGAGTTACTTGTTCAATCCCTTTATCTTGACAGAGGTGGAGGCACTAAAAAATAGCCATATAGTCAGAAGCCAGAGATTGAGAAGGAAGAAAATCTTCACATTTTTCAAAATATCTTGGTCCCTAATTCTTCTAATGCTGTTCCACTAACTGGAGATGAAAAGCACTGGATAATATCAATGGATAAAAGAGACTATATCAGAGCTGGTGTCATCCTTTCTCCTTTGATGGCTGCTTTCTACTTGCATGATTTCCTTCCTGCTAGACCTTTTTGGGCAGTTTTTACTTTCAAGGTCGACTCGACACTGGTTTAATTGGGAGAGCCTGGCCTGATCAGTCTTTGCTCTCTCTTCTTACTTCCTTCTCAGGATTGATGCTACTTTTCAGCAAACCTTGCAATTTTTTTTTTTTTAATGGTCTCAGTAAATCCAGAATCCTAATTATCCCTCCTGAAGCCGATGGCCTAGTGCCACCTGCTCCCCGCCCCCACCTCCTCTCTCCAAAATAAATTTTCCTCTTGACCAAACTCTCTTGATTTTGCATTGGCATTTTTATAGCTTTGTACAAAATTGTGCAGTACTTAAATCACACATAATTATGATCCCTGCCAGCAAAGCTTGCCACCCAGGATGGAAACGGGAGAGACCGAGAAGAAACCAGAGAAGAATCAGCCGTTTGAAAAGGGAATGAAGTACTTGCAATGGGCTGTCTTCTATTAGAAATATTGAGAACTCAGATTATCCGTTCTTAACCCACCCACAGTCTAGTGAGTAATTCGAAAAGCCTTATTCTTATCAGGTTGTGAAGTAATATCATGTGCCTCTATCTGGCAGTAACAGCTTTCTAGGTCTTTGAAAAGATTCAGGGAAATTGAGAATGATTATATCTGTGAAAGAGGCTTGGGGCAAGGAAGGCCACGATGAAGGTCCTGCAGGACCACTTCTTTCCATGGAGGAAGCTATGATCTAATTCCAGTGAATGTTCAATGACCTGAGTTTTTGTTATCCCTTTATTTAAAAAAAGTTTCCAACTACTGTGTTAGTTTTCTTTTATTCTCCAGTGGTTCTGAGACAATTTTCTCCCTTCAGTTTTCAGAATGCTCAAGTGAAGTAAAATAATTTTTTAGGTTGGTCAAAGTCAAATATACTTAGGTATTACATTTTGTGGAGCAAATTGTAAGCAATTTTTAATATAACCCATGTGTTCCAGGTTCTAACAGCTGAGGGCCCACAGTTAAAGAGTGGACTTGTGAAAGTCTCAAAATTCCTGATTTGCTAATGGCACCTGTCTTGTTCCTATGCTATGTAATTTTCTTATTTTAACGAAATTTGGGGGCAGCTTAATGTATCTACCTAGTAGGTGCCATTTGATACTAGCCCATTCATATCCTGTCTTTGCACATGATGCCTTCTCTCCCTAAAATGTCTTCTCTTCACCTTTATAAGCTTTTTCTAATTCACCATCTACCTCAGTCCCTACAACTTAAAGTTAACCTTTCTCACACTTGAGTTCTGTGTGATTCTTTGGTACTGTTGCATTTCTGTTTACTTGGCAGCCTTTCCACATGAGAAGGTGATTTCTTGGGGACAAGAAGCTATGTCTTTTTGTCTTAGTTTTTACTGCATCCTCAGTGCCCATTACAATTCTGGGCACACAGTAAGCACCACAGAAGGAAGGAATCAGTCGCTCAGTCGTGTCTGATTCTGCAAAACCGTGGGCTGTAGCCCACCAGGCTCCTCTGTCCATGGAATTCTCCAGGCAAGAATACTGGAGTCGGTAGCCATTCCCTTCTCCAGGGGGTCCTCCTGACCCAGGAATCAAACCCAGGTCTCCCACATTGTGGACAGATTCTTTACTGTCTGAGCTGTCAGGGAGGCCCCAAGAATATTGCTGTGGGTAGCGCCAAATAGATGTCACCAAACTGGGGGTAGCAAACCCGCTCCACAGCTTGCCCACACCATCTTCATTACTTCCTTGGAAGAAAGTGGACCTGCAACAATGTCGAGCTATCAGGAGTTGTGGATTTAGGCACAGGTGTTGCGTTGGCTGTCTTTAGGGTCATAATGACCATCTGGTCCGAAGTGGAAAAAACAATCTTTTAAAGATGTATTGAGGGGCTGACATAGAAATTGACATCCATTTTCTCATACAAAGGAAACGAATTGAGCACATTACCATTAGTTCAAGCTAGCACTCTCTGTTCCCCATTTGAAAGAATAAAAGTGACTGTTGAAATATCTATGAAATGTAGCAAAAGAAGTAAAATTTTGTAAAAAAGTAAAAGAAAAAATAGTTAAAATTAACTTAAGACCAATAAAACTCTGAAAACATTTAAATTATTTTATATCCTGTATAGTCCATGGGGTTGCAAAAAGTCAGACATGACTGAATGACTTTCACTTCAACGTTGATACATAAAATATATAACACACATGTTATAAAACAACTGAATTATTAAAATATGTTTTACAACTTATATGTAATATATGTGTAATAAATTTAAACACCAAGAACTTACCATCAGCTTGGAAACTAGTACATTAAAAATGTACTAGTGAAATAACTGTTTACAAAGATGTAGGCAAGGTAGGCCTATGTTCAGAAAACATGTTGATTAATAACAGCATACAAGGCTTTGTCTTAGTTCTGCTTCCCTTTATATAATGGTTAAATTACCAAGTGCTACATGAAACTCTGAGGAGATAAATTTGAGACTAAAGATATTAACAACAATGTGGCCTAAATCAGTTCCTCCTTTAGAATACAGACTATTTAGATGCTTTTTTGGCAACCGCTAACTGCTAAGTTGCCTCAGTCGTGTCTGACTCTGTGCGACTCCATAGACGGCAGCCCACCAGGCTCCCCCGTCCCTGGGATTCTCCAGGCAAGAACAATGGAATGGGTTGCCATTTCCTTCTCCAAAGACAAATATAATTGTACATTAAATAATGGTCGTGCTCTGACTCCTAACTTCCCTAAGTAATATTTATGGAATTTGCTCCAAACCTGACCAAAAGTTACCAGCTGCCCTGAATAATATTCTCTAAGATAGTGTTGGCCAATAGAGCTTTCTGCAGTGATGGAAATGTCCTAGGAGGCTTTCCATAGCCAGTTTACAGGCAAAGACCAGGAAAACAAGCAGCAGATGGGAATGAAGACAGGGATTGATATTGAGGAAGGCAGATATGCTTGGTCTCTATGTAGCTATGTAGTGAAGTCTGTCCCAATAAATGAAAGAATTCCAAATCTGTGCTATTTGTGGGTTTCACTATCTTCTCTCCCCTTCCCTGTGCTGCCTCCAATGACACTATTAATACTTTGTCACTTCAAGCAGTTTTAAGCCCCTGTCCCTTTTCCTTGAAGGTCTTTATCCCCACTTTGCTACCAGTCTACTCATCCTTCAGAGGGTTCGTCTCAGATACAGCCTTCCCTCATCACAAGCATTGGTTCTCTGTGTCCCCAAGCTGTGTGGTTATAATTCTTCCATCTTCTTATTGTTGATTGTGTGGGAGATATCCCATTATACTCTCAGCCCCCTTGGGGAACTTGCTTATTCATTGCTGCATAGCTTTGTTTTCCATTTGTGGGCATGATAGGAACCATAGTAGGTTCTTTTAAAAATGTCTGTTGATGTCAGTGAGGGCACTCCACTTCTGTGATGGAAATGAAGAATTCCACTGACAGTTGTAAAGCTAGAGATCCAGCAGTGTCAAACACCAAAGGTATCAGAGGAAAACTTCACTTGTCTTAATCTATTTCTTCCTGTCATGTATTTCCAGCAGATCTAGGGTGTGTTTTAACAAGTAAGCTGATTAGCTATAGGCGAGACTAAATAGGCTTGAAAAAGAAGAGTCATTTGAAGACTTTTATCTTCCAGGGATTACATTACCTTTCTTTGTAGTTTTCAGTGAGAACAAGTAAAACAAAAGAAAAAATTAATTGCCTGCAAATTCAACCTGTTCAGAGGGACTTACAAGTGGGTGCGAATTCATTTAACACAAGCAGAAGCTTTAAGTATCCAGAGACGCAAGTTAAGAGAGTGAACTGTGGCTTCTGGGAAGTCGATGCGAATGTGTTCCAAAATCTGGGGCTGACAGTTGTGGTCAGGCTTTCTGCCCTCGGCCCAAGACTATCCTCTGTTAGTGTCCCTTGGAAGCACCTCAGTGATGCTTGGGAGATCTATCAGATCTCCATCCAGGCTGGGCCACTAATTAGCTGGCATGCCTAGGGGCTCAATGAGTAATAAGAACCATTAATGTTTACTAAGCATTTATTTGTTCCAGGTGCTGCTCTAAGCCTTTCATATGTGGGAGCACATTTAACTGTCCTGACAATCCTTTGTCATAGGACTTAGGTACTATTATAATCATTCCCATTTTGCAGCTGAGAAACTGCAGCCCAGAGAGAACAAATGCCTTACCTAAGGTCTCACAACTTGTTTCTGGTTGTGCAGGACTGAGACTCAAGCCATCTGTCTAGAGTTTGTATGGGTCAGAACAGTGCTGGTCTGATCCCTCATTGGGGCCGGAGGGGCTCAGAGGATGTATGCATTGCCCAGCATGTTCTTTTGGATGGTGTTCTGGAGGAAGTTGAAAGTGAAAGTCGCTTAGTCATGTCTGACTCTTTGCCACCACGTGGACTATATAGTCCATGGAATTATCTAGGTTAGAATACTAGAATGGGTAGTAGCCTCTCCCTTCTCCAGCAGATCTTCCCGACACAGGAATTGAAACTGGGTTTCCTGCATTGCAGGTGGATTCTTTCCCAGCTGAGCTACCAGGGAAACCCTTTGTGTCCTCTCAAAAATTCATGCCTTGAGGTCCCAGTATCCCCAATACCTCAGGACTTGATTGGATTTGGTAGATAAAGTCTTNCGCAGGAATTGAAACTGGGTCTCCTGCATTGCAGGTGGATTCTTTCCCAGCTGAGCTACCAGGGAAGCCCTTTGTGTCCTCTCAAAAATTCATGCCTTGAGGTCCCAGTATCCCCAATACCTCAGGACTTGATTGGGTTTGGTAGATAAAGTCTTTAAAGAGGTAATTAAGTTAAAATGAGGTCATTAAAGTGGGTCCTAATCCAATGTCCCTGTCAGAAGAGGAAATCTGGACACAGACATGTACAGAGGGAAGGCGGCCTCAGAAGAAACCAACCCTACTCACATCTTGGGCTTAGACTTCTAGTTTCCAGACTGTGAGAAGTTAAATTTCTGTTGTTTAACTCACCCAGTCTGTTGAGCTAGTCTGTTGAGCTTTTTATGGTGGCCTGAGCAAAGAATACAGATGGTCAGAGGTGGTCAGTGCTGAGCCTACCTTTATTTTCCTAAACAGTATTTCTAAGGAGCAACACTGGGCATCCCTGTCCAGATGGTCTAGGCTGAGGGTCAGGGATTCCTGTGGTTGTGTGCCCTTTGTTTGGTGGCTACTGCTCATCAGAACCCTCTGTCCTTCCGGTCTGCAGCCCACTGACTTCTGGCCTCTATTGGGTTTATGTGCTGTGCTCAGTTGCTTCAGTCGTGTCCAGCTCTTTGCAACCCCATGGACTATAACCCACCAGACTCCTCTGTTCATGGGATTTTCCCAACAACAGTACTGGAGTGGGGTGCCATGCCCTCCTTCAGGGGATCTTCCTAACCCAGGGATCAAATCCTCAACTCTTGCATCTCCTGCATTGCAGGTGAATTCTTTTACTGCTGAGCCACCAGGAAGGCCCCTGTTAGATGCCTTTGTTAAATCCTCATCAAGTGCAACATAGTAAACTGCAGTGAACTTTCTGAGAGAGACATTTTGCTGAAGGTCTTTGGGCCTTTCCTAACACAGGGCTCCATGGAAGTTGAACCCAAAGGCAGGTGGTTGAAATTTATGCAAAACCCCTCCTCCCTTACTTCCTGACCACAGAGAAGCCCAAGGAGAAGAAAGCCCTTAGATCGTCCTAATAGAGGCTGTATCCTAAATACTGAAGACTCCCCCCACCCTCACCTAAGCTCATTAGACTATATGGAAGATTAGAGAATCCAATTAAAACAAGGTCTCAAATGGCATTCTCTTAATGTGTCTGAGCTTGGTATCAGGTAGGCTGGAGGAGATTGGATCTAAACTCTATTCTGTTTGCATTCTCATGCAAACATCTCCACTTTGTTTCACAGACCAAAATATTTTTTTAATAGGCTTCCAGCATGGACAACTATGTGCCATTAAAATGAAGGTGATTTCTAGTCGCTCATCATCTCACGTTGGCCTGTGAGGAAAAAAATGGCCACGTGCCTGTATGCACGCACACAAACACATGTACACACACAGAGTAAATGGAATTCCAATTAAATATCTTTTAAAATCACAGTTTAAAACCTATCCCTAGTTCTGATTCCAGAGCAGGAAGATTTGGCTTCATCACTCGAAAGCCAGTTTCAGGGTGTTTACAAGGTGTTACTGGCTTGTGTTAAAGGCTGACTCCTCTCTCAGTCAATCAAACAACAAGTATTCAAAACCTGCTGTGCTGAGAAGGATACAGAGAAGCTGAAGGTAAGGCAGCCTGTGCACCTACCCAGAAGTTGGCTGACAGGCATCACCGACTTGAAATAAGGTCTGCTTCACATTAACGAATGGGATCCTAACCATGGACGAATGCAGCCACAGAGACGAGGAGTGAGTAGTCAGATTGAAGGGCATTTGGGAGGGTTTGCTCTGCTTGCAGAAGCTCCCCTCCTTCTGGGAACCACACCTTCTATCCACAGGATCACAGGGAGGCTCTGCAGGGTACCCGGAACCCATGCGCTGCTCTTGCTGTAACAAGGGTAGATGCCTGAGCCAAGGTGACTTTTCTCTAGAAAGTTTGTGGAATTGAGCCTAAAACTGTGAACTTGGGGCTGTCTTCTTCTTTTCTGTGTACTTTTAAAATGTTTAATGTTTACTTTTACATTACTTTTACATACAGTGCTATGGAATTTTCAGTGGTAATTTACTTTGATTATGTTATTACTTGTAATCCTACTGCATAGAGGCAATTACTTTAAATATTTTCTTAATATTAAAAAGTCTAATTGTAGCTATATGTCTAGATAATTCTATGTGGCTAGATATAGTGACCCAGGCTGTCATCTACCTGTTATCTAGTTATCTAGTTAGTCAACTCTACTTACATTATGTTTTCTTAAGAAAAATGAGGTCATATGGTACTTAAGGTTTTGTAAACTTTTTTCCCTTTGCAGCATTAACTTTTTTTTTTTTNTCCTCAACTCTTGCATCTCCTGCATTGCAGGTGAATTCTTTTACTGCTGAGCCACCAGGAAGGCCCCTGTTAGATGCCTTTGTTAAATCCTCATCAAGTGCAACATAGTAAACTGCAGTGAACTTTCTGAGAGAGACATTTTGCTGAAGGTCTTTGGGCCTTTCCTAACACAGGGCTCCATGGAAGTTGAACCCAAAGGCAGGTGGTTGAAATTTATGCAAAACCCCTCCTCCCTTACTTCCTGACCACAGAGAAGCCCAAGGAGAAGAAAGCCCTTAGATCGTCCTAATAGAGGCTGTATCCTAAATACTGAAGACTCCCCCCACCCTCACCTAAGCTCATTAGACTATATGGAAGATTAGAGAATCCAATTAAAACAAGGTCTCAAATGGCATTCTCTTAATGTGTCTGAGCTTGGTATCAGGTAGGCTGGAGGAGATTGGATCTAAACTCTATTCTGTTTGCATTCTCATGCAAACATCTCCACTTTGTTTCACAGACCAAAATATTTTTTTAATAGGCTTCCAGCATGGACAACTATGTGCCATTAAAATGAAGGTGATTTCTAGTCGCTCATCATCTCACGTTGGCCTGTGAGGAAAAAAATGGCCACGTGCCTGTATGCACGCACACAAACACATGTACACACACAGAGTAAATGGAATTCCAATTAAATATCTTTTAAAATCACAGTTTAAAACCTATCCCTAGTTCTGATTCCAGAGCAGGAAGATTTGGCTTCATCACTCGAAAGCCAGTTTCAGGGTGTTTACAAGGTGTTACTGGCTTGTGTTAAAGGCTGACTCCTCTCTCAGTCAATCAAACAACAAGTATTCAAAACCTGCTGTGCTGAGAAGGATACAGAGAAGCTGAAGGTAAGGCAGCCTGTGCACCTACCCAGAAGTTGGCTGACAGGCATCACCGACTTGAAATAAGGTCTGCTTCACATTAACGAATGGGATCCTAACCATGGACGAATGCAGCCACAGAGACGAGGAGTGAGTAGTCAGATTGAAGGGCATTTGGGAGGGTTTGCTCTGCTTGCAGAAGCTCCCCTCCTTCTGGGAACCACACCTTCTATCCACAGGATCACAGGGAGGCTCTGCAGGGTACCCGGAACCCATGCGCTGCTCTTGCTGTAACAAGGGTAGATGCCTGAGCCAAGGTGACTTTTCTCTAGAAAGTTTGTGGAATTGAGCCTAAAACTGTGAACTTGGGGCTGTCTTCTTCTTTTCTGTGTACTTTTAAAATGTTTAATGTTTACTTTTACATTACTTTTACATACAGTGCTATGGAATTTTCAGTGGTAATTTACTTTGTTTATGTTATTACTTGTAATCCTACTGCATAGAGGCAATTACTTTAAATATTTTCTTAATATTAAAAAGTCTAATTGTAGCTATATGTCTAGATAATTCTATGTGGCTAGATATAGTGACCCAGGCTGTCATCTACCTGTTATCTAGTTATCTAGTTAGTCAACTCTACTTACATTATGTTTTCTTAAGAAAAATGAGGTCATATGGTACTTAAGGTTTTGTAAACTTTTTTCCCTTTGCAGCATTAACTTTTTTTTTTTTATGTTGTAAAAGTATTCTACTATAGCATTATTTTTAATGACTACATTGTGTTCCATTGTGTGGCTATGCCATTCGCTATTTCTCCAGTTTCAATTATAAATAATATTTGTTAAGCATCCTTATAAGTCTCCCTCTGGTGGCTAGGTGGTAAAGAATCTGCCTGTCCATTCAGGAGATTCAGGTTCGATCCCTGGGTCAGGAAGATACCCGGAAGAAGGAAACGGCAACCATTCCAGTTTCCTCGCCTGAGAAATCTCATGGACAGAGGAGCCTGGTTGGCTATATACTCCAGGGGGTCACAAAAAAAATCGGATGTGACTTAGTGGTTAAACAACAACAACAATGTACAACACTGTACTTGGCAAATAGAAAACATCCAATAAATGTTTAGTTTTCTAGAGGAGACAAAAGGGTGAAGTAATCAAGAGCATGGTTTTAGAACACAAGTATCTGAATTAAAGTTCTATTTTCAGTGCTGTCTGATTTTGCGACTCTGTGTAGGTTATTTAAGCTCTCTATGCCTTGCTGTTGCAGCTAAGTTGCTTCAGTTGTGTCCAGTTCTTTGTGACCCAAGGACCGTAGTCCTCCAGACTTTTCTGTCCATGGGATTCTCCAGACAAGAATACTGGAGTGAGTTACCATGCTTTCCTCCAGGAGATCTTCCTAACCCAGGGATAGAACTTGCATCTCTTAGGTCTCCTGCATTGGCAAGCGAGTTCTTTACCACTAGTGCCATGTGGGAAGCTTCTCTCTATGCCTTATCTATTCCTTTATCTAGGAAATATTACTAATAAAACATAGGGGATAATAACAGTAACTTCCTCATATGCTTGTTGAGAAGATTAAATGAATGAATTCATATAAAATAATTAGGAAAGAATCTGGTTTGTAGCAAATACTCAATAAACATTAGCTTTTGGCATTTTGTTTCATTTTTGCCAATTCATATATTTAAAACACTTAACTTGCATTTATTTGATTATGACTAAATTTAAATGGTTTTAAAATTATGTATATTACCCCCATACTTCTTTTGCAAAATGCCTGTTCCTGTTCATTGACCATTTTCCTATTGGGATGTTTGTTTTATTTTGAATTTGTAAGAACTCTTTCTGTATAATATTTTTAAAACTTGTAACTGGTGCAAATATGTCTTGTTTTGCTTTTTGCCTTTTATTTGTCTAGCCTGCTAAGGAAGTGAGAGAAGGTATGACTCAATAGAAAAAGACAAAGAACTCCTTCACATGCAGCATTTCCCTCATGGAAATGACAATTTAGTAGAGAACATGAGTCATACGCAATTGGAAATATAACAAGTATGAGAAGTGACAGAATAAACAGTAAATAAGTGGTAATAGTAGTGGTAAGAACTGTCTTCTTTGCAAGTAGCTTGTTCCATTGTGCTGTTCAGATGAGCTATTTTTCCATCTTGAGTTGGTGAGTAATAGTCACCATTGAAGTGTTCGTTATGAGATTATGCTTACCCTTGAAGTCCTGTACCCTTGAAGTTTGGATTAGAAGATGATTTGTAACTGGGAGGCCACCCAGGAGAGTATTTGCTATAATCTGGGAAGAACTAGATTAAGATGTAACACTGGAGCCTAAATGGCAAGGGAGTCTGGAAAATGTAGTTCCCAGTCTTCTAGCCCTGTGATATATGTGAATGTGCTGACAGAGAGTCTGGCACAGCTGCTGTTTTGCATACGGTGGTGATGAAGGAGGAAGTATGTCCTGTAATGCCTCCAGATTCTGTTCACATCTTTCTGTCCCACTAGTGTATGTCATTATTCTTTATTGTCATCTTTGAAACGATCACTTTGAGGATTTCTCTTTCCTCAATCTTGCACTACCAAAATCTACTTCCGACTCTGCATAAAGTGCAATTATTTCTAAAATATAAACTTAACCATTCCTATTACAAAGGACATTATTCAAGTTCCATAGAATGGCATTAAGATGATGCATATCCCAGCCCTGCAAGCCTCTTCCCACCTCATCTCTCCCACTGCCCCTCTGATTTCCTCACCTCTATCTGTTCTAAATCACTTGAAAATTGCCAAGCAAACCAGGCACTCTCTTACGTCATATACCTGATTCCTCCAGCTTTGATTGTTCTCCACTTCAACTCTTTGCCAACTTGTAGTTGTCTTTCCTATCCTACTAAAGAATTTTATTTCCTTATCTTCTTTCCAACTAGGAGTGGCCATGAGCTACTGTTCTAAACAATGAGTTCTTGGTAGAAGTCCCAGCAAATGGCACCCATTCCCAAATACAAACGTAAAACTTATCCAGAGAGTCTTTGTCCCTTCAATGTCATCCATTTCTTCTGTCTAGAAAGTAGAAAAGAGATCTGGAAGCACAGCTGCCATCTTGCAACAATGAGGTGAGAGTCTGAAAGTGAAAGACATGTTGAAGATGATGAGGCAAAGAGATGGGAAGATCCTGGGTCACTGATGACACTGTTGAGTTGTCATGCCAACCCTGGACTTGCCTCTCCTGAGCTTCTAACTGAACTTGAAAGATAAACTATATTTGTGGAAGTTATCAATAATCTTTCTTTGTCTGCTTTAGAATGTATTCCAAACTGCCCCAGATCAACCTCAGGTGTCATCCCTTCTAGGAATATCCCCCATCTGTTACCCCCTATAACTCTGCATTTATTCCTTATCTAGAATTTATCTCTTTCTTCATTTATCTGTTTCTTTCCCTTGAATTTGAACTTCTTAAGAGTGGAAGTTACCCCATTTCTCTTTCTTTCTCCAGCATTAAGCACATTTTCTGCTTCACAGTGTTCAGTAATGACTCCCAGCTATACATAAGACCTTACCGGAGGTTCTCACTCAACATGGGGAGACCATATTGTTTGGACATATTGCAAGGAGCTAGAGGAGGAAGGGAGAGGTTGGAGATAGGATAGGGAAATTGAACTTCAGATAAAATGAGCTGCTGGAATTGCTAAGAGTGAGTGATGTTAACGGCAGGTGTAAGTATTAGTCTTGGCAAAGAAGCAGTACACTTCTCAGATACAAAAGTAGAGGAAATGCTGGAGACATTTTAAGGCAAGGCTGGAAGCTGAAGGAATTAAATTATTATGGTCTTCCCAGTAAAAGTAAAATTATCTATAAAATTGAGGTGGCACATTTTGGATGAAGGCTAAAATAAAGAGGAGAGTGTTTGCTATGAGAAGTACAACTCATGGGGAGAGAAAGCTTGGAGCTGAATGAATTCTCAGCAGAACTGAGGGCCTTCGTGGAATTGGTAGTGGGCAGTTGTTTACTTTCCCTGGAGAAGGGAATGGCAATCCACTCCAGTAGTCTTGCCTGAAGAATTCCATGGACAGAGGAGCCTGGTGGGCTACAGTCCACATGGTTGCAGGTAGTTGGACATGACTAAGTGACTAATACACACACACATTTGATCATTTTATACTGAAAAGGCTCAGGGTCATTTTGTTACCCCATCCTTCCTTTTCAGGTTGACAATATAGACTTTCTAAAGAACATCTCTCGGAGAAGGCAATGGCACCCCATTCCAGTACTCTTGCCTGGAAAATCCCATGGATGGAGGAGTCTGGAAGGCTGCAGTCCATGGGATCGCTGAGGGTCAGACACAACTGAGCGACTTCACTTTCACTTTTCACTTTCATGCATTGGAGAAGGAAATGGCAACTCACTCCAGTGTTCTTGCCTGGAGAATCCCAGGGACGGGGGAGCCTGGTGGGCTGCTGTCTATGTGGTCACACAGAGTTGGACACGATGGAAGTGACTTAGCAGCAGTAGCAGAGAACATCTTGGAAACAAGGATTCTTAGCTGTGGAAGGATTATATTTGGATGGTAAATGGAGTTCTAAATTTGAGTGAGCAAATCTTTAAAGTGACCACTTATCTGATATGGCTGAGTGAGCCTGGGAGGGGATGATGGACTGGGAAGCTAATATAGGTGAGGAAATGGAGATCACAAGCATCTAGAGAGGTGGAGCAAAGCATCAGGACAGCGGACTTATAGACATGATATGATGCTTTGAGGATGTTGGGAGGAATGATGATGTCTAGGAATCTCTATATGTCTGCAGGTTCTGTGTTAATCAGAGATATGTGCTTGATCACTAGTTTTGTAGAGACACTCAGAGACTAAGAAATGAAAAGAATTGTCAATAGGGGTTTGGAAACCTTGATGATGATGGCAGGGATATCATAGAGGAAGGTAGGCTGTGGTGAAGTCCAGAGGACAGGTGTAGGCTGACAGTCTTGACATCATCTGTTGAGGAAAGGAGGGAAAGATTGAATCAGAAAGGAGAATGGTAAATTCACGTGCCTGTCTATGTCTGGCCATGGGACAAAGTCCATTCACCAAAGAAAGCTGGGAGAAAAGTAGAGTTAGAAGTAAATATCTCAATCACGAGAACCTGAGCATGGACTGCTTTAAATCCTGACTCCTCTAAATGCCAACTAGGAATTCGACCTCCTGAACCTCAATTTTCTCATTTAAAAATGGGGATAGTGGCTTTTGGCTCATGCCTTAAGTTAAAAAGCTATCATGAGAATTCTATATGAATATATAATTTAGGATTCTATATTCTAAAGCTATATGAGAAAATATATAAAAGGGCCCAGTATGTAATAGTTGTTCAATAGTGATTCTACTATGATTGTTTTTTCTTTAGGGGAGTTTATAACAGAACAATGATTCCAAAGAGATGAAAGCAGAAACATGTGGATTGATGTGAGTTCAGTGGACTCTGGTACACCTGGCACATTTGTCAACACAGGCAGAGGGATTGGTGGGAAGGAGGTATAGTCTCTGCAACAACTGCCAGTTGCAGGATTTGGGAGGCTGGAAAGGGAGATCCCAGTAGAAGAAAGACCAACCAGTGTGGCAGCTCTTGGAGACACTGGGAAGGGAGGGTGGTGGGCACCAGGGTGCTGTGGACAGAGGCCGTTTCTGAGCCATCTGCAAGCATGATTTGGTAGAAGAAGCAGGGGCCTTAGTTCAGAAGCCCTGGGACTAACCAGGGCTACTCCTTCCACCAGAACCAGGCAAGACACTGTGTGACCTTGTGAGGAAGCCACGTATTGAGACACATGAGGGTGGTCTGTAGCCTGCTCAGTGTTGTGCTATGTTGGCATTGGGGTCTCAGGAGACAGCCCTGAGCCTGTGTCAGACATGAATGCATGCACATAAAGAGCAGCTCATGCCAACATGATACTAGGTTTGATAACATTGATTTTGTCTCTTTTAAAAAGCATAGACTTTGTTTATTCATGTATTAATAAACTTTATTTTTAGAGCAAGTTTTGAGTTCATAGCAAAACTGAGAGGAAAGCACAGATATTTCTCCAATACCTGCAGCCCCAATTCATGCACAGCCTTCCCCATTATCAACATTCCCACAAGATGGTACATTTGCTCTAATCAATGAACTTGCTTTAGCACATTTTAACACTCCAAGTCCATAATTTACTTTGGTGTTGTACATTCTATGGGTTTGAAAAATTCATAATGACTTGTATCCATCATTGTAATATCACCCTCAGTACTTTCACTACCTTACAAATCCTGTGTTCTACCTATTCATCCCTCTCTTCCCCAGCCCCTGGCAACCAATCATCCTTTCACTGTCTCCATAGTTTTGTCTTTTCTAGGATGTCACTTAGTTGGAATCCTGCACTAAACCACAGCCTTGGTTTTGTAGCTTGAAGAGGATCATTATAACTATGACAACTCTATGAGGAGGGTATTCTTTTCCCCATTTCATATCCCAGACACTGAAAGCCAGGTCATTGCAGAAGATCACAGAGCAGGTGGGAGTGATTCCAGATCTTCAGATCCCCTCTCACAAGGCCTCCAGGTACGAAGGGGAGAAGGCTCTGATGGTGGTGACTCATTATTGTCCTGTGTACAAGGCTTTTCTCATGTAAATCTCTCTTACTTTAAGGGGAAAAGGTATTTCAAATATGCAGTTTTTCTTCTGCATCTGTTTCAGCCAGAAAGCTGATTTTCTATTTGCTCTGAATTTCCCACTGAAATACTGCTGTCTCCTTTTCTGCCAAATCAATCCTGAAAGACATACTGCTGCATCGTTGATCTCCTGATGCTTCTCTGGTCCAGCCATTGTCTGCTTGCCACATCTCATCTCATCTCTGTCAGCGATGGATCCTCAGGACAGCACACAGCCTTCCTTGGAAAAGTGATGTCCTTCACTATGTCATCGCTTTCATTTCCTTCTGAACACCCAGCTCTTCCCCCGTCCCCTCAGATTTGTTATCCTGGGATTCACCACAGTTAGCCAGACTGTTTTTATAAATGTATTCTCTAACGAGACAGGTCCTATAAAAGCCTAGCTCCAATTTGTAGCCTTGTGGAACTGAGCTGATGGAGGGGACAGGAAGTTGCGGTGGTCTGAGCTGGCATTCTGGGAGGAGAACATCCAAGTGACAAGACTGTGTGTGAGAGAGCAATGAGTATGGACTTGGGATCTGGGCTCTTTTTCTGACTTTGTCACTGCCTGGATGAGGGGGGAGCAGGGCCTTCTTTCAGCAGAAAGAAAGTAGACCTTTACAGTGGCAAGCACTAGGTGGTTTTGTGGTTTTCTGTGTAGACCAATGACCAGAGTCCCTGATGCCCTGGTTCCACAGAAGACCCCGGGATCTCTGTCCAGCCCCAAGGAAAAGCTCCTCAATCAACTGAGATTGAATTTTCTGCCACCATTTTGAAGAGGCTCCAGCATTGATTTTAAATTGGTTTTAAGCACATGTAGAAATGTGATATGCTTGCATATCTGAGTTTGTAGACTGAGATTCATCCTTGCTATGTTCTAAACCTGAACTCCCACCCCTTTGGGCCCAGGCAAGTCTCATCCCTAAATACTCCCTATTGACTTTTCAACATCGTCAAGTCACTTGTCCTTCCAAACAGACTTCTTTTCTACCTCCATGCTTTGCCTGTGGCTCTGAGAAGCTTTTGAACAAAGTTGTTTGTGTATAGTGCTCTTTGATTGGGCAATGCCACCTCTCTCTGTGTGGGAACAAGCATCTAATACACAGATACACTGATGACCTGCCTTGAAATGGCCCAGGATGAGAACCTTGCTCAGCAGGACTGCTCTACACTGGATGGGGCTGGCCAGCGGAGTCCCAGTCTTGGTAAATTTGAATGCAACAAAAAGACCAGTTGATACTAGCGTGGGAAGTAATGAAGGGATTTAAGGGGAAGGTGGTAGGCAGTAGTAAGGACCACAAATAAACAGAAATCAGAGGGAACAAAGTAAAAACATAGCAGTGGATGGAGATATAGAAAGAAGGGAAAGAAAGAGACAGAGAGGGAGAAAGGGGAATGGGGGAGAGTGAAACAGAGAGACTTTGTTATCATTACATGTGATGGATTACTTGGATAAGGGACAATGGATTCATTTCTACGAGAACAGAGGATAACTCAGTGGTGAGAACTGTGTTGATTTACCTGGCTAATTCTATTCCTACTTTGAAACTCTCTTCAGCGGGACTTTCCTGGAGTCCAGTGATTGGGAACCCACCTGCCAGTGCAGGAGACACAGGACACAGGTCTGGGAAGACTCCACATGCTGTGTGGAAACTAAGCCCATGCACAACTACTGAGCCCACGTGCTGCAACTGCTGAAGCCCGTGTGCCCCAGAGCCCATGCTCTGCAACAAATAAGCCACCACAATGAGAAGCCTGCACACCACAGCTAGAGAGTAGCCCTTGCTCACCACAGCTAGAGAAAGTTGTGTGCAGTAACAAAGACCCAGCACAGCCAAAAATGGATCAAACAATCAATTAATAAAAAAAACTCTGTTCAGGTGCCTCCCATTCTTTTGTCTTCTTCCCCTTTCTCCTCAAGGGCTCCTAAGTCTGTAAAAGTCTCCAGACTGTGCTGCCTCACCATTCTGAAATCATCTATTTATTATCCCCATTAGAATATTGCCTCTTGATGGCACGAATCATACTTTTTTTTTTATTTTTTTACTGAAGGATAATTACTTTACAGAATTTTGTTGTTTTCTGTCAAACCTCAACATGAATCAGCCATAGATAAACATATACCTCCTCCCTTTTGAATCTCCTTCCCATCTCCCTCCCCATTCCACCCTGCTAGATTGATACAGAGCCCCTGTTTGAGTTTCGTGAGCCATACAACAAATTCCCATCGGCTATCTATTCTACATAAGGTGATGTAAGTTTCCATGTTACTCTTTCCATACCTCTCACCCTCTCCTCTCCTCTCCCCGTGTCCAAAAATCCATTCTCTACGTCTGTTTATCCATTGCTGCCCTACAAATAAATTCTTCACTACCATTTTTCTAGATTCCATACATATGCCTTAGAATAGGATATTTATATTTCTCTTTCTGACTTACTTCACTCTGTGTACTAGTTTCTAGGTTCACCCACCTCATTAGAACGGATTCAAATACGTTCCTTTTTATGGCTGAGTAGTATTCCATTGTGTGTAGGTACCACAACTTCTTTATCCATTCATACGTCAAAGGACATCTAGGTTGCTTCCATGCTCTAGCTATTGTAAATAGTGCTACAATGAACAAAAGGATACATGTGTTTTTTTCAACCCTGGTTTCCTGACAGCATATGCCTAAGAGTTGGATTTCTGGGTCACATGGTGCTTTTATTCCTAGTTTTTTAAGGAAATCTCCATACCATCTTCCATAGTGGCTGTATCAAGATGCATTCCCAACAACAGTGCAAGAGCGTCTCCCTTTCTCCACACCCTCTCCAGCATTTATTCTTTGTAGACTTTTTGATGGTGGCCATTCTGACTGGTGTGAGGTGATATATCATTGTAGTTTTGATTTGCATTTCTCTAATAATGAGCAATGTTGAGTACCCTTTCAGGTATTTGTTAGCCATCTGTATGTCTTCTTTGGAGAAATGTCTGTTTAAGTCTTCCCACTTTTTGATTGGGTTGTTTGTTTTTCTGGCATTGAGTTGTATGAGCTGCTTGTATATTTTGGAAATTAATCCTTTGTCAGTTGTTTCATTTGCTATTATTTTCTCCCATTCTGAGGATTGTCTTTTCACCTTCCTTATAGTTTCCTTTGCTGTGCAAAAGCTTTTAAGTTTAATCAGGTCTCACTTGTTTACTCTTGTTTTTATTTCCATTACTCTAGGAGGTGGGTCATAGAGGATCTTGCTTTGATTTATGTCACTGAGTGTTCTACCTAAGTTTTCCTCTAAGGGTTTCATAGTTTCTTGCTTTACATTTAGATCTTTAATTCATTTTGAGTTTGTCTTTGTGTATGGTGTTAGAAGTGTTCTAATTTCATTCTTTTACATGTAGCTGTCCAGTTTTCCCAGCACCATTTATTGAAAAGGCTGTCTTTGCCTCATTGTATATTCTTGCCTTCTCTGTCAAAAATATAAGGTACCCATAGGTGCATGGGTTTATTCCCAAGTCCATACCCACTGCTCTCTCACATATACACATTGGTCTATGTTTCTGTTTCTGTGCCAGTACCATACTGTCTTGATGACTGTAGCTTTGTAGGATAATCTGAAGTCAGGAAGGTTGATTGCTCCAACTCCATTCTTCTTTCTCAAGACTGCTTTGGCTATTCGGGGTCTTTTGTGTTTCCATATGAATTGTGAAATTTTTTATTCTAGTTCTGTGAAAACTTCCATTGGTAATTTGATAGGGAGCACATTGAATCTGTAGATTGCATTTAGTAGTATAGTCATTTTCACAATATTGATTTTTTTCTACCCAGGAACATGGAATATCTCTCCATCTGTTTATGTCATCTTTGATTTCTTTCATTAGTGTCTTATAATCTTCTGTGTACAGTTCTTTTGTCTTCTTGGGTAAGTTTATTCCCAGATATTTAGTTATTTTTGTTGCAATGGTGAATGGGATTGATTCCTTAATTTATCTTTCTTATTTTTCATTGTTAGAATATAGAAATGCAAGTGATTTCTGTGTATTGATTTTGTGTCATGCAACTTTTCTAAATTCACTGATTAGCTCTAGTAATTTTCTGATACTATCTTTAGGGTTTTCTATATACTGTATCATGTCATCTAAAAAGCAGTGAGAGCTTTACTTCTTCTTTTCTGATCTGTATTCCTTTTATTTCTTTTTTACTATTGTTTCTTTCATTTCTTTTTCATTTACTTCTGCTAAGATGTTTATGATTTCTTTCTACTACTTTTGTGTTTTTTTGTTCTTCTTTTTCCAGTTATCTGTAAAGTCAGGTTGTCTATTTGATGTTTTTCTTGTATCTTAAGGTAGGATTGTATTGGTACTTGTTGCTTCTCCCTTGCTTCTTTAATACTGTTTCTTTGTGTTTAGTCTTTATTAGTTTGATTAGTGTGTGTCTTGTTGTGTTTCTCCTTGGATTTATCCTGTATGGACTCTTTGTGCCTCTTGGACTTGATTGATTATTTCCTTTTCCATGTTGGGAAATTTTCAACTATAATCTCTTCAAAAAATTTCTCATACCCTTTCTTTTTCTCTTCTTCTTCTGGGNACTGGTGCTTCCTGACCTGCATACAGGTTTCTCAAGAGGCAGGTCAGGTGGTCCGGTATCCCCACCTCTTTCAGAATTTTCCACAGTTTATTGTGATCCACACAGTCAAAGGCTTTGGCACAGTCAAGAAAGCAGAAATAGATGTTTTTCTGGAACTCTCTTGCTTTTCACAAGTTATTTACCCTGAACTCCACCCCCAACGAGGGCTTCCTCAATAGCTCAGTGGTAAAGAATCCACCAATCCACCGACAATGCAGCAGACACAACAGACTCGAGTTTGATTGGGTCAGGAAGATCCCCTGGAGAAGGAAGTGCGAACCACTCCAGTATTCCTGCCTGGAAAATCCCATGGACAGAGGAGCCTGGCCAGCTACAGTCCAAGAGGTCGCAAAGAGTCGGACACGGCTGAATGAAGGAGCAGAAGCAGACCTAAGGGAAAAATGCCCTGTCTTCGTACCATTTTGTGAACTTATATGTAACTTATTTTTGAAAACGTCTATGTCTTCAAAGTGAAGTACTGTGTCTGTCTTTATCCCCTTACACAAGAGAAACACAGCATAAGGTTCGGGCCCCAGATGTCCTTGTTTAATTCTGGCTCAATAATTAAAATGTGAAGCTTCATATTAATTTCCAGAATAATGACATTCAGAACAGCTCTGCCAGAAAACGGGGTGCTACCGAAGAAGACAAAGTTTTGGGAGAATGGGAAAGGACATCATTTGTGCTCAGCTGCCACAAATCTTCAAAATTAAAAATAGGACAGAGCTCATATTCATAGCTTCAACTTCAGACATCTTACAGTGAATTAAGCATGCAAGTGGAGAGGAAAGAAATTCTGCCCCATGTGATTAAATGTAAGCCTACAATCCTGTGTCTGCTTCCCACTAACCTCCAAGACCAGCCATGGTTTGTCTAAGAAAGGGAGGTTTTAATCAGAACACTTGGATTTATTGTCATCCTGAAGTCCCATCTGACTAGCAGATCCTCAGGCAAATGAATACCCATAAATTTCACATGACAGGTAGAAACCGCCTAAGTTCTTTCAGCCCCCAGATGTACAGCCAGTTCAGGGTGACCATCTCTGGAGCCTTCAATCTTTTCTTAGCAAAGGACTCACTTATGAAATCCAACTGCGAAGAACTGACTCATTGGAAAAGACCCTGATGCTGGGGAAGATTGAATGCAGGAGGAGAAGGGGACAATGGAGGATGACATGGTTGGATGGCACCACCGACTCTACGGACATGAGTTTGAGTAAACTCTGGGAGTTGGTGATGGACAGGGAAGCCTGGCGTGCTGCAGTCCATGGNAATGCAGGAGGAGAAGGGGACAATGGAGGATGACATGGTTGGATGGCACCACCGACTCTACGGACATGAGTTTGAGTAAACTCTGGGAGTTGGTGATGGACAGGGAAGCCTGGCGTGCTGCAGTCCATGGGGTCGCAAAGAGCTGGACATGACTGAGCAACTGAACTGAATTAACTGATTAAATCCAATGCACTGAGATGCATGTAAATTGGCAAAACTCTGCTAAGAATGTCAGGTCCACACAGTAGAAAATGGTGATCGTGACACTGACAGTCCTCATTCCTCCTTTAAGAGGAAACATCCCTTTGCCTCAACCTGCACACATCTAAAGCATGGTCTAGCTGGGCCACTGAAACAGAAAAAGAGAAACAACACTTTTTCTCAGAGCTGAACAGCGTTAATCTGGACTTTGTTATCCCACAGGAATGCCGGTCGATCTTTTTTTTGTTTTTTAGGTCCGGTAAGTTTTCTGAACACTGATACTGTGAGTCCATAGGCAAGAGAATCAACAGAATTCTAGTCTGTTTCAACACCATTTATCTATCCAAAGAAGCATTTCGGTGATTGATAGGGTGAGAAATGCAACGTGACCTTCAGTCTAAATACAAAAGTCTAAATGCAAAACGTGCTGACCGGAACCTGGACTCTCGGGCAGGAGCAGCAGGTAGACCGTAGCCTGGAGGCCAAGAGCAGGACCAGCCCCACAATCAGGAAGCAGTTTAACCAGGTCTCACCTCGAAAACGTGACAACTTAACAGCCAGCAGGAACAGCAGTCTCAAGATCCGTGGGGACACGGACTCGCTCTGCGCAGACTCCTGGAACGGCAGGGTTTTGTGCCTGACTGTGGCAGGTAATAAATATACCAACACAATGTGATTCTCTTGCAATTTTAAACCCGTAAATCCCCTTCCAGCTGGTAGCCAAACACCCCCATCACATTCTGCCACACTCACGACGTGGTCCACTATAAAGCCCACGAGGGCAGGACCTCCGCGTCTCTCACTGTGATTCCTTACAGCACAGGAGTAAGACACAGACCATCCTCAAAAACACTGTGGATATGAAGGACGGAAATTCATGACACTGCATTTAACCCTCTTCCCCCTAAAAGAAGCACCACCCTCTTAAAGGAGGTCCATTTGCTCTTATTACTGTCTTGACTCTTCCCTCTGAGAAGCAGCTTTTCTGAACTGTTGCTGCCGGTCTGGGGGAAAGGAATCTTCATTGTTATTATTATTAATAGGGTTACACTGAAATGACCTACTTTAAGAAGACTGAGGAAGGACACTGGTTCCAGGTCCATTGTAAGGGAAAGAGTTCCCTTTGCATCCACACTGCCCTCCTGAGTGAAAAGCCCCCCACACTGGCATTTCCACGCGCTTTGATACAGAGCTCAAAGCGTACTGTGTTCTCATCCAACCACTGCATTTCACATCTCAGGACCTGGGAGCAGAAATGAGATGGGCACGAGGTCATCTGTGAAGAATGTGAGGGGAGGCTCTGCAAAACCATAATCTCAGAAAAACACTCCGCTCCTCCACACAGAGAGCATTTTGTTGGTGTCTGATAGTCATTACAACAATGACACACAAAATCATCAGTGAACTCTGCCTGGGGTTTACACTCCAGGCTCCCCTTAGGCCCCCAGGCAAACCAGACAGTTTCTATACTTTATACAGTCGCTTTCTGTATTGTGAGGTTAACAAAACAAAAAGGAGGCGAATTAGGATTTAAGGCTTAACAGGCTTCCCAGGGAGGGCTTTCCTGGTCGCTCAGTGATCAAGAATCCACCTGCAGGAGATCTAAGTTCGATCCCTAGGTCTGAAAGATCCCCTGGGGGAGGGCATGGTTACCCACTCCAGCATTCTTGCTTGGAGAATCTCAGGGACAGAGGAGTCTAACAGGCTACAGTCCATGAAGTCACAAAGAGTCAGATGCAACTGAGCAACTGAGCACACACACATGCTGAATATAAAGAACTATAACTGAATTAGACCACAAGTCTCACCTGCTTGTAAAATAAACAGACTCTTAATTAATGTGCAAAAAGTAGGAAGAATTAAATGCCTTTTATGCTGGATGTAAAGTTTATATTTTCACATGCCACATACAAAATTACCACTAGATGAGACAGAGAATAAACCGGAACCATCACAACTTTCCTTCTGTGTTCTGAAATTCTTGAGTGGCCTTCATCTGGAGTTTAGTCTGCTCTCGGGCTCCCTTTCTTTTTGGTGCACTGCACACTGTACTCTGAGGGCCCTCAGGGGAGGCCAGCGTCTGACCCTATTTCACAGATGAACAAGACAAGACACACAGGCTTCACAACCAGCCAGAAGTCAACACGACTGGATATGAGACAGGAAGCCAGAGGCTGCATCTTGCACTACAACTCCTTCCCACACACCTGCAATCCAGGATTAACACACCTGAGTTACCGGATGCTGCATCAGAGGCAGGGGCACAGCTGCAGGAATCCAGGGGAATATCTGGACAGGCCGGGCTCCTGCTTGCAAGGGTGCTGGGCAAATTTACCAGGTACTCTCTGGGGGACAGACATGCGGTGGGGTCAGCCTTGGGCTGCTGGACACCCCAGTGCCTCCTTCAGCTGCCCTTCCCAGCACCCACACACACTACTCCTGCACAAGCCTTGAGAATGGTAGATGAGAACTTTTATCCCTTAATTACGCTGTTCTGATTCTGGAAATATCTGAAATATTTCCAAAGTGTCCTGCACCGCCCCTTAGAAGCCTTGTCTACCAACAGCTGAACTGGGGGAGTGCAAGTCCCTGATGAATCTCAGCTCTGGCTCCCACCCCCAACAGCATCTGCAGCTCCACAGCTGCTCCAGCCCCACAGGGGCCAAATGGAGCAAGGCCACGTCGGGCTGAGCCCTGAGTGTAAGATCCACGGGGATTTCCACGGCTCAGAGCGAGACAGAGAGCCAAGAACATCTCAGTAGTAACTTTTACGTCATCACGTGTTCAAAGAACATTTTGGATCTACCAAGTTAAATAAATCATATCATTAATTCTACCCATTTCTTTACCCTTTTTGCACGGGGTAATAGGAAATCAAAACTGGAAATGTTCCACCACCAGGCAGCACTGCCTAGCAGAGTGGTCAGCCCACTGGGGCCAACGCCAGCCTGCCGGCCACTTGTTTTTGTGCAGCTTGTGTATGAGCTGAGGACGGTGACTGGGGTAAAAACCAGAGAGGATAGCATTTTGTGACATGTGAAATGACAGGAAATCAGGTCTCAGTATCCACAGAGCTTGTTTACTCACCCACCGATACGTTGTCTGTGACTGCTTCTCTGACTGCTACAAAGCAGACAGAGTGAGACCCAGCAGAGAAACTCTGGCCCACAAAGCCCCCAGTGTTTACTATCCGGCCCTTCACAGAAAAAGGCTGCTGATCCCTGTCTAACCAGGACCTGGCTTCCCAAGATCGGGCCCTCCTGGGCTTTGGTGCAGGCTCCGCAAGCCGGCCTGAAGGAGAGGGGCTGCGACCCCTGGCTGGCTGGACGACTGGACGCTGATGCAGGGGTCTCCTCGCTTCAAATCTCCAGACCACCCTGTAAATTCCTCCTCCTGCTCATCTTCACAGCAGCACGGCCACACACTGCACAAGGCCCGCCTGCTCGGGGGCCGGTCCCCGCTGAGGGCACCCTGACCCTGGCTCCCAGCCTCTCCTGGTGACGCATCGGTCATTCGGGCCACCTCAAACAGAGGCAGGGGCCCGGAGAAAGGACACTGGCCTTCCACGACGTGATCTCCACGAACACAACTCCAGGGGCTCAGACCAAGACTCAAAGCTAGGTTTCAATAAGCATGAGGAGGGTCAGACTTCAGGTGACCACCCAGAATCTGGTCTGCTCAGACAACCCAAGTTCCTCAACCACGAGGGTCTCAGCATCCTCCTGGGGGCACGGGGCTAGAATGAGCTCCTCTCCCCCAACTGTGACGAATACCAAACAACACACAGAACATGGCAGGCGTGGAACCAATGTTCATAAAAAGGAATGAGCCTTGAAAGAGCATTTACGAGCTATTTGTTTGGGGGTGGCTGGTTATTCAGGTAGTCACTCAATTCAAGTCTGTGTTAGGCCCTTAAAGATAAAAACTCAGCTTATAACGATAAACTGCAGTGCTCAATACCTGGGATCATGTTGTCATGGGGACTCAAAAAACAGCTCTCAACTCGGGATGCTATATTCTGATGCCCTTGCTCCAGGGGAGCTCCAAGGAACCCCCTTTGCAAGCCACCACAGACTCTCTCCAAGAGTACCGCTGAAGGTCGGCTATGTGAAAACACAAGGCCTGTGCGAAAAAGGCCAACATACAAACCAGAGTGAGGACTGTCCTTTAGGGTTACAGGACAAAACCCTCCTCCTTCACGGGAGAGCTGGTGAGTTTGCCCTCGTCATTTAGTTGACATATCAATAGCCCTATTTCACTCACTTTTAGTGGACAGAAGACACAGATTCTAAATTTCAGTTCAAGTAAATCTGCTGGAGGGAAGAAGATGAGCTGGATGCAAAATCCTACCTTCCCCTCATCAGGACCTATTATTTCACTTCCTTGTTCTTAACTTTCATTTACACTTTACTTCCATGGTGGTGCTAGTGGTAAAGAACCTGCCTGCTGGGTCTACAAGACGCGCAGAGTTCAGAGGTCCGATCAGCCCTGAGCCTTCTCAACAAGCTCATCCTGAAATCACTGCAACCTTGCTTCNACCTGATGAGAAGAGCTGACTCATTGGAAAAGACCCTGATGCTGGGAAAGATTGAGGGCAGGAAGAGAAGAAAATGATAGAGGATAAGATGGTTGGATGGCATCAGCGACTCAATGGACATGAGTTTGGGTAGAATCCAGGAGTTGGTGATGGATAGGAAGGCCTGGCATGCTCTGGTTCATGGGGTCGCAAAGAGTTGGACATGACTGAGCGACTGAATTGAACTGATACATCTACATACATTTATATACAGCTTCCATGGTGGCTTAGATGGTAAAGTATCTTCCTGCAATGCAGGAGACCAAGTTTGATCTCTGGGTTGGAAAGATTCCCCTCGAGAAGGAAATGGCCACCCACTCCAGTATTTTTGCCTGGAGAAATACATGGACAAAGGAGCCTGGTAGGCTACAGTCCATGCGGTCACAAAGTATCACAACTGAATAAGTTTCACTTTCACACATTTAACACTCTGTGCTTTTTTTTTTTTATTAAATACAATCTATTCTTCAAGTTTTGTTGTTTAGATCCTCCTTCCTCATATGACCATAAGCTCTGGAAGAGATCTCTCCCTTAAATTTTTAAAAAAACTTTATGTTGCATTACTTATGAGACATTATGGCTTTATTTTCAGTCTTTCAAGCTAGATTTATAACCTCCCAAAGCTACTGACACCCTCACATTCTGCTCTCTAATACGGAGGACTGCATATGGGAAATAGTTAAAGCAGTATGGAGATGACATGGATTAAATAATCGTTTACATGTAAGAGAGGGGTCAGCAAACTATGGGCTGTGGGCTAAATATGGTCTCCTCCCAGTTTTCGTAAGTTAATTTTTGGAAGACACAGCCACGCTTAGTTGCTTATGTGTGCTTAGACTACTTTTGCACTACAACAGCAGAGTTAAGTAGCTGCAGCAGAGACTCTATGGCCCACAAACCTGAAACATTTTAGGCATTATAAGAAATGCCTTAATTGAAAGTAGTTTTCTGGTCTGTGATATAATACACTGAAAGAAAGTAGGAAAAAATAACATTTGTTTGGCTGCCTGAAGATATTCCACAAGGAATGTCCAGTCTGATCCTGTTTCCATTCTGTCACCGCCTTCGCTTTACTGCCAGGATGCCGATCAGTTCTACAAGTAAGACTGCTGCTGCTAAGTCGCTTCAGTTGTGTCTGATTCTGTGCAGCCCCATAGACGGCAGCTCACCAGGCTCCCCTGTCCCTGGGATTCTCCAGGCAAGAACACTGGAGTGGGTTGCCATTTCCTTCTCCAATGCATGAAAGTGAAAAGTGAAAGTGAAGTTGCTCAGTGGTGCCCGACTCTTAGCGACCCATGGACTGCAGCCTACCAGGCTCCTCCGTCCATGGGATTTTCCAGGCAAGAGTACTGGAGTGAGGTGCCATCGCCTTCTCCAACANCGGGGCATGAGACCACGACTCAGGAACCCTGGGTGAGAGCTCGACTCCATCACGGTGGCCTTGCTGCATCACTGAATCCTTCTGTGTTTCAGTACCTGTAAAATGTCCAATTCACCCCAAAGCATCCCTAAGCCGCCTGCCAGTAACATAGGTACAACTCTCAATATGAGCCCTTTAAACAAGCCCAAACAGAAATAACACCAGTGCACAAAGAAAGGTAAATAACCAGGGAAGTAAATGTTTCCTTTAATGGTCATTCTATAGAATCAGCTGAAAACCCCAAAGGCGTAACAAGCACTCGGGGCAGCAGGGGGCCACCGTAGCCTGCTTGAGGTGCAGCTCAGTGCGCGTCTAAATGGTGCCTTTGTGGCCCCAAAGAGCACACGCACTTTCCAAAATAGTCTACTATTTCCATGGACACTAGGAAGACCTCATTTAACCGCTGGCTGAAATACAGCTCTGTACATTTGTAGCTAAACAAACACTGGACCGTCCGTCAACCAACACCCACATGCACAAAATAAATTCCAAATTCTAACTGCGGTATCTTCTTTTTTTAACCAGTCCCTACAGATACCTTCAAGTGTATAATAGCTGTTAGGAAAATTAACCTTCCTTTGTCAAGTTCAAATTTTAAGCAGCCCATAATCTTTCATCAACCTAGAAAATAACTGATAAGCCAATCTTCCTGTAAAACCATTAACAGACTCTGCTTTTCTGTCACCAGGGTAATTTACTGAGGCCAATTTTAATCCTACCACTAAACCACTAATCCCATGACTCTACAGAATTGTCCCAAGTTTACGTTGCTATGGCAAGTATTTTTACATTAGGAATTCAGTTATTTACTTAGAGTTCTGTTTTTTGTTTCTAGGAATGAGATCATTATCCTCGCCTCTTGTTTTAAAGAGTAAAAAGCCATTTCTGAGCTAAGGAAGCCACTTGAGCACCTGGGCTGTGCTATGCTCATCACAATAACACTGATTTCAATTACACTCAGTGTGAGTCAGAGGAACAAATTATCACCATTATGCTAATGGTCACGCTAAAGACACAGAAAGCCTTGGAGTGATGAGTCTAAATCTGCTGGGACTATGATTACCAATGTGAATGATGATATTTTCTCAAACTGGCACAGAAATCTCCCTGGGTCACTGATGGTGTCAATATGAATTATGTGTCAGCCAAAGTGGCCTTCGGTCACATCACTCAGGCTTCCTGAGTGGTGCCCAGCCCACCCT
>SJYV01037616.1:106186-173391 GCA_006410875.1 Neotragus pygmaeus | reverse complement strand
AGTGGTGCCTGGCCCACCCTCCCATCCTCACATGCCCACCTGCACGGTTCATATCACTCAGGCCTCCTGAGTGGTGCCTGGCCCACCCTCCCATCCTCACATGCCCACCTGCACGGTTCATATCACTCAGGCCTCCTGAGTGGTGCCTGGCCCACCCTCCCATCCTCACGTGCCCACCTGCACTTTACAGGCAACACACACATGGATGAATGTAATGTGTTCACTTCTTTCCTTAAAACGGTGAACACAGTATGATTAAAGCTGAGGAGACTGACTCAGCAAGCAACTGTCTAGAGATACAGGAGCTTTGATGGGCAACTCTGCAGCCACACAGGACCTTAAACACAGGCAGAGCAGCACTGATACACATACAAGTGTGAAACAGAGTTAGTGGAAAGGAGCTGGATATATAGCACAGAGAGCTCAACCTGCGCCCCGTGATGGAGGGGTAGGATGGGGTGGAGGGAGAGTCAAAAGAAGAAGGCCATGTGTATACCAATGGCTGATTCCTGCTGATGTATGGCAGAAACCAATACAACATTGTGAAGTAACCACCCCCCAATTAAAAGTAAATAAATATGAACAGAAACCGACTCACAGTTACAGTCAACAGCCTAGTAGTTTCTGGGCAAGCAGAGCGGGGGACAGGCAAGATAGGTAAAGGGGATGAAGAGATAAAAGGCACCTCTACATAGGCAGAAGAGAAACAAGACACGAGGACATGATGCACAGCACAGGGAATGTAGTCAGTATTTTATAATAACTTTATGTGGAGTATAATCCATAAAAATATCCAATTACTATGTTGTACATCTGATACCTATATGTGTTGTAAACCACACTTCAATTAAAGAAGTATCAAACCAAAATATCGCATACCTTAAACTCATACAATGTTAAATGTCAATTATATCTTAATAAAAACAGCCCCCCCCCAAAAAAAATGGAGACAGATTCTTCATCCATGCCCACATCCATCCATTCCAGAAATGCAGCAGGTAACAGAGAAGCTTGTGATCACATACATGTCTATCTGAACATTCCAGATAACATGTGCAAATAAAACAAATTCTTCAGTGAAAACATCACAGATTTGCCTTTAGATAATCCCAGAACAAAAGCAGCCACAAAAGTTTAAACTATAAATTAGGATCACCCATCTGTTCAAGGGTTCGTCCGTCCATCAAGAAAAATAATAATAAAAAGCTAATTTTTTAAGAAGGAAAATAACACATGTTTTTTTTAGCTCTAGATTAAAGTCACCAGAATAATTAGGAACTAAACAATGGAAATTCTGTCTCACCAGCCCAACTTTCAGCCCATTTACAACCAGCAGAAGTTTTAACTACTCACATGGGGCTGTGTGTCTTCCTGAATCCACACAATCAGCCAACATTTAATGTCAAACTCTTTTCCCACAAACATTATTTCAGGGGAAAAAAAGAAAAGCGACACTTGCTCAAAGCCCTCAGATACCAACCGAACAAGAAGCTGAGGAAGCCAGGAACAGCCTCTCAGCACAACTCTGGATGCATCCTTCACTGTCCCAACTTTCAAAGAACATTCTGGAATGTTGAAAGGAATCAGCGCCTCACGCAGCCCCAGTCAGTCCGAGCAACATAGGTTAAACAGTGCCATATGGCAAACACAGGCACATGTTGCCCTTCTCTGAGACAAAGGACAAAAATTCCTAAACAAATATCCTTTCCTTTCACATGGGAAGAGTTGGAGAGGGAGGGTTTTTTGAGTGAAGATAAAATAATGCTGGGAAAAGGTTTCTTTTTTAATTCCGAGTGCCTAAGAAAAAACTAGAGTTTTACCAGAGAACCTGAAATTTTCAGTCTCCCTTCAACTATGTCGTGAAAGCTAACACCACATGCTAGCCTACGCTCCCCATCTCCTGAGTGAGCAAGAAAAGAGCAAGACAGCTGCACCGAGGGCTGAGCCGACAACAGCAGTCCCGGGTGCCAGAACTGGTGAGCGGCAGCCTACCTGGTTCTGGAGGAAGAGCGCTAGTTTGCTTTCCTCCTGAAAGGGAAACACATTCGGTCTCCTCCTTTCAACCCTCCAGTGAGGAAGTGTCTGAACTTCAGTCCACAGGTAATACGTATTTCTTAAAGTCGGTTTTCAGAACGTAACGACTTGACTAGATTCCTAACTGCAAAACATCATCAACCACAACAGAACAGAAAGAAAAAGAAAACCTACTGGAATGAACACATATTTGACATACACAGGAAAATCTACCTACACCCAGTGGAGCTGCTTCTTGAATTGATTTTTTCAACACTCTGTGGTGGCGCTTGACTCATCATTTTACACGTATTTACATGTTTGGGTTCTAAAAAGAGTTGCATTTCTAATTACTTCTGCTTTGTGATTCTCAGTGCCATTTGAATCGAAGGCTAAACACCAGCTCTTTTTTGGAAAACTACTTTTAAGGGGGTGTCGAGAGCCACAAAAATTACACTTTGTGACGATTCCGATATATGCTGCTGGGAAACAGTTCATTCTGGACATAAACATGACAACCAGCATTAGCTCTGGAAAGAGATGCTGCAGCTGCCCAAATTGCATATAGCCAGATGCGAGGGATAAAGAACACACCAAACCGACAGTTGCAACCGCTCATTCTGACCAGTCCACCTGAAACATACTTGGTACACCTTGGCAGACAGTGTAACTCTCACTTACAAGTAATGAGTTTATGGGGCCTGCATGCGTACTCCTCCCATACCTATTTAAGTGGAGACTCTAAAACAGCCCTCTCCTGAAGAAAATTAATTTTAAAATAAAGATGCTTTCTAAAGAACTGGGTAAGACATTTCAAATTTATAGTGAAACTTTTTCCTTATTCTTCCCATAAGGTTAGTTTTATTAAGAAATTCTTCATAAACATTTGATGGGATTCATCTCTTAATACAGGCTTATGACAATTTGCCAGCATTTCTGTAAACTGCAAGTTATTCATACCTGGAGTCCAAAAATAAAGAGGATGCCCTCCTATAAATCAGTGCCCCCACACTCACTCTGGTGGGGGACGAATCTCACTCAGGGCAAAGGTCACCCCTCCGTCAAAGAGAAAAGTCCCACCTCTCTCCTCCCCAAATTCACTTGTTCCTGGAGGCAGACAGAAGGGACACCAAGGCTTGAATCTGAAAAATGCTGTCACTGTCATGGTCCCAAGGCTCATTTAATCCCAAACAGACTGCTGCCAACACACTGCTGGTGATCAGCTGGAAAAGGTCAGGGGTGACATCCTCAAGGAGGAGACCGGAAGGAGAAAAGGGCCACAGTCTCACGAGTGACTCACACCACCAGTGAGCGCCAAGCCCAGCGACCAGTCAAAAAATTGCTGGTACCCAAACTCCAGGTGCCCAGGGATGCACACCCACACCCCACATTCACATCTGCCATCCCAAAGCTCCATCCTGCTAGCCGGCCTCTGCATCTTCCGATCAGACTGCAGAAGGAAGCCACATCCTGACGCTGCTACTCACTTGAAAGATGCAAAAGCCGAGTGAGATGTGGTTTCCTACCAAGAGAGTAAGGATCTGGGAGCTAACGACGGTGATACAATGAATTTTTCCTATTTAGACATTCAGAAATCTGAAGAAGATCAAAGGTGCCCAGTGCTAAGCAAGCCACGCCAGGTCCACATGCTGGGTGCTAGCTCTGCTGTGAGTATAAGAGGAGCACAGCGCAGACGGCCAGGGCAGCCCAGGGTAGTATTTCCCAACAGCATTCAGCAAGAAGAGAGTTAAAGAAACGTTTCCCACATCCTCTAGAACTTTTGAGGGGGAGGGGTTAGAAAAGCAAAGGGATGCATTTTTTATAGAACTGTGTCAGAATAACTCCATCCAAGAGCTAAAATGTAGACACATTCACAGCACCTATAGTATCTCCTTTTGAAGAAGGAATGCTACTGCTACGTTCAAATATTTATGGCTGCAGATATCTGATCAAAATCTTTTCACTTTCTTCTGCTTTCTTCATTAGTTCTATTCCTTCTGCCAAAATCTATGCCTGTTACTGAGAAAATTTACTTGTCTCCAGCTAAATATGGCCATCAAACAACAGTGAAAAAGTTATGTTTCCTGTACAACAGAGTTGCTTTATTCAGTTACAGATCTAATTACATTATAAGCAAAATACCACTTTTAACGATAGAACTAACACCAATGTTGAAAACGGAATAAAAACAAAAAGAGTGTAGTATCCTGAATGTTGACAACAAACATATTAACCATCAAAAGCACACAGGGTTGGACAAGCTCCTTCCCACTGAACGGAATCAGCTTCTATTTCAGTTTCCTATTTCTATGCCATTAAGGTATAATGCAGTTGAAACTCTAAACACAATCTCTGGCCAGACTTACAGGCATTCTCACAAAATTCTTTATAAAAGAGCTGATCTGGTAACTTATGAATAAGACCAATACGTATCCTAGAAAATGAATAAATAAAAATCCACAATTACCCAATAAACCAAGTACTGGTTTTTCAAGAACTATCCATGACTAAACTCTCCTTAAATTCCTAGGTCACATTATCATTTTTCCCTGTTTAGTAAGGCTGAAAACCATCTGTTAGAGCTTACCCCACTCTGAGTTATTCTTTAAAGAAGTCTCCTTTTCTTTTTTACATAATTGTTGCTAAACTTAATCTCCACACCAAATGCTCCACCTGTAAGACTCAGATATCTTCAAGNTACTATCTTTAGGGTTTTCTATATACTGTATCATGTCATCTAAAAAGCAGTGAGAGCTTTACTTCTTCTTTTCTGATCTGTATTCCTTTTATTTCTTTTTTACTATTGTTTCTTTCATTTCTTTTTCATTTACTTCTGCTAAGATGTTTATGATTTCTTTCTACTACTTTTGTGTTTTTTTGTTCTTCTTTTTCCAGTTATCTGTAAAGTCAGGTTGTCTATTTGATGTTTTTCTTGTATCTTAAGGTAGGATTGTATTGGTACTTGTTGCTTCTCCCTTGCTTCTTTAATACTGTTTCTTTGTGTTTAGTCTTTATTAGTTTGATTAGTGTGTGTCTTGTTGTGTTTCTCCTTGGATTTATCCTGTATGGACTCTTTGTGCCTCTTGGACTTGATTGATTATTTCCTTTTCCATGTTGGGAAATTTTCAACTATAATCTCTTCAAAAAATTTCTCATACCCTTTCTTTTTCTCTTCTTCTTCTGGGACCCCTATAATTCAAATGTTGTTGTGTTTGATATTGACCCAGAGGTCTCTGAGACTCTCCTCATTTCTTTTCACTCTTTTTCCTTTAATCTGCTTTTCAAAAGTTTTTCCCACTATTTTATCTTCCAGCTCACTGATTCATTCTTCTGCTTCAGATATTCTGCTATTGATTCCTTCTAGAGCATTTTTAATTTCAGTAATTGTGTTGTTTGTCTCTGTATGTTTATTCTTTAATTCTTCTAGGTCTTTGTTAATTGCTTCTTGCATTTTCTCCATTTTGATTTCAAGATTTTTAAACCATCTTTATTATCATTATTCTGAATTCTTCTTCAGGTAGTTTGCCTATTTCCTCTTCACTTATTTGGACTTCTGTGTTTCTAGTTCCTTCATTTGTGCAGCATTTCTCTGCCTTTTCATTTTTCTTTCAACTTATTTTATCTGAGGTCTCCTTTTCCCAGGCTTCAAGGTTGAATCATTTCTTCCTTTTGGTTTCTGCCCTCCTAAGATTCGTCCTGTGGTTTGTGTAAACTTCGTATAGGGTGAGATTTGGGCCGAGTTCTTGTTTGTTTGTTTGTTTTTCCTCTGATGGGCAAGGCTGAGTGAGGTGGTACTCCTGTCTGCTGATGACTGGGTTTGTAATTTTGTTTTGTTTGTTGCTTAGATGAGGCGTCCTGCACAGGGTGCTACTGGTGGTTTGGTGATGCCAGTTGTTGCAGTCAAGTTGTTTCCTTTGTGTGAGTTCTCACAATATGATACTCCCTAGTGTTAGTTCTCTGGTAGTCTAGGTTCTTAAAGTCAGTGCTCCCATTCCAAAGGCTCAGGGCTTGATCTCTGGTCAGGAGTGAGGATTCCACAGTGGTTTGTTATGGCATTACATGAGATTAAAACAAAAATCCTAAAGCTAGAATCCAAAGATGAACCCCAGACAAATGACAGTTACAAAATCAGGCAAATAATGATTAAAATAATGGTATATACATATTTACCATGAGCAAAGTGAAAACAGTTGAACAAAAATAAAGTACAGTACGTTGACCTGGCTAACAAAGTAAATCAAAAATTATATTTTCCAGTTAAGAACAAAACTAACTAAAGCACAGACTGGAAAACAAAACTAAAGCAAGGTGCCAAGTGGGGAGTAAAGCAATGAAAACAAAACTAACAAATATGTTGAGAGGAAAGGAAAGAAGAAAAGAAAGAATTGTTATGCAAAGTTAAACAAAGGTAGATGAAGAAAACGTATATACATTAAAGATTAACTGCAAGGGGAAAAGAACAGTAAGAAAAGGAAAAAAAGAATAAATGTAGAAAAAATATAATGGGTTTTAAAAATTACAAGTTAAAATTATTAAAAAGAGAAAAGAAAAAAAGAGGGATGAAGAAAGAAAAAAAAGGAAATCTCCACAGAACAGCAAAAGCCCAATGTAGAGACAGAGTAGAGGTTTATAGCAACAATCAAAAGTGTGACTGAATATACACATATACATATACATCCATAAGCAAAATCAAAACAGTCCAACAAAAGTAAAGTATGATAGATTGACTCAGCGAACAAAGGAAACCAAAAATTACATGTACCGGAACAAAACTAGCTAAAGCACAAACTGGAAAACAAAATTACAGCAAGGTGCCACTTGGGGAATAAAGCAATGAAAATAAAAGAAACAAAATGTTGAGAGGAAAGGAAGGAAAGAATAGACATGCAAAGTTAAACTGAGGTAGATGAAGAATATTTGTATACATTAAAGATTAACTGCAAGGGGAAAATAATAGTAGGAAAGGAAAACAAAGGAATAAGTGTAGAAAAATATAATAAGTTTTAAAAAATTACAAATTAAAATTATAAAAAAGAGAAAAGAAAATAAAACATGAAAGAAGAACCAAAAAAAGAGGTAAAAAAGGGAAAACTCCACAGAACTGCAGAAACCCAATGTAGATAGAGGTTTATAACAATTAAAATTGTGACTGAATATACACATTTTCATATACAACCATAAGCAAAATAAAAACAGACCAACAAAAATAAAGTACAATAGACTGACCTGGAAAGGAAACCAAAAATTATATCTACCAGAACAAAACTAACTAAAGCACAAACTGGAAAATGAAAGTAAAGCAAGCTGCCACTTGGGGAATAAAGCAATGAAAATAAAAGTAACAAAATGTTGAGAGAAAAGGAAAGAAACAAAAGAAAGAAAGAATAGATATGCAAAGTTAAATTGAGGTAGATGAAGAAGATTTATATACATTAAAGATTAACTGCAAGGAGAAAATAACAATAGTAAAGCAAACAAAGGAATACATGTAGAAAAAAATAATAGGTTTTAAAAATTTAAAAGAGACAGAAAAAAAAGGAAAACTCCACAGAACTGCAAAAACCCAGCATAGAGGCAGAGGTTTATAACAACAATAAAATATGTGACTGAGAAAATAAAATCTCAAAAGCTTAATTAGATCTCATAGTGCCAATAAAATCGACAACTCCAACAGAGGGGGAATAAAAGGAAAAAAAAAAATCCAAACGAATCTACAGAACAAGTCAAAACATAAGAATGATAAATGTTTTTCTGAGTCACTGCTGTCAGAGTCCTTTCCCTCGCTGGGCATCACAGTGCACCTCCCCTCCCCTAGGATGCCCTCCAACACTGTGCTGATCTCTGGACCTGCTGTGGGGGCAGCTCTGGTCCTGCTCCTGTGTGTTCTTGCCTCCAGTGTCCACAGCTAACAGAACTAGTGTGTTTTCTTTTGTGGGAACTCTCAATGACATTTTATGTATTCCATAGACACAGAGTCTGGCTAGTTGATTGTGTGGATTTAATCTTCAGCTTATACAACTGGTGGGAAGTTTTTGGGTCTTCTTCCTTAGCCACACTGGCCTTGGGTTTCAGTTGTGGTTTTATTTCCACCTCTGCATGTGGGTCATCCACTGGGGTTTACGCCTGAGGCTGCCCTGGAGGACTAGGTCTGCCCTTGTGAGGGCCAGGTGTGGAAGTGGTGCAGCTGCTTGGGTTGCAGGGGTTCTGGCAGCATTGGTACTCAGGGGAGTTGGCGGCTACAGCAGTGGAAATATAGTGTTCTAGAAGGCTATGGCAGCCAGTATTGGTCAATAGGCTCCAGTACTCTTGCCTGGAGAACCCCCTCCCTGGCGGAGAAGCCTGGCAGCCCACAGTCCACAGGGTTGCAAAGAGTCAAACACTACCTAAGTGACCCGGTGTGCATAGGTGCAAGATTTTTTTTGTCTCTGGCAGCTCTGCCCCAGTGAGAGTTGAGTGTGAGCAGCTGCTTAACTTGCGGAGACACTGGTGGCACCAAGTGTGCAGGACGCAGACTGCCTCCGCAGCAGGAGTCAGGGCCTATCAGAGTCTTTTTTCGAGCCTCTTGTAGCTGGTGATCAGAAGGCCTTTTTGACCAGTCTTTCTCTGTATCTCCGCTGTTTCAGGCACTTAGAGGGCTCCCTTGCCTGGGGTCCTTCTCTGTTGTTCTGTGGGTCAGGCACTTAGTGGGCCCCCCCTGGCTGGGGTCCTACTCTGTAGTTCGCACATCAGTCACTTCAAGGGGTACTCTGGGTGGGGTCCTGCTCTGTAGTTCAGTGCATCAGGCATTTGATGGGCCAGCCTCTCTATTGTTCAGCTGCTGATGCTGGTGTGTGGGGAGAGAGAGGCTATGGTGATGGCTTTACCCCCTACGCGTGACTCAGCAGTATCGCCTTGCNAAGGGGTACTCTGGGTGGGGTCCTGCTCTGTAGTTCAGTGCATCAGGCATTTGATGGGCCAGCCTCTCTATTGTTCAGCTGCTGATGCTGGTGTGTGGGGAGAGAGAGGCTATGGTGATGGCTTTACCCCCTACGCGTGACTCAGCAGTATCGCCTTGCTTCCATGGCTGCCTGACTTTCCTCCACAGGCATTTCCCACCACAACCTCCTCCCTCACATCCCCTCAGTTTGTCTCTCCACAGTCAACAGCAGCCCTCACCATGGAATCACTCCTCAATCCCCCAACTTCACATCCCTGTCCAGAGTATGTATGGCTGTGGCAAGGACTGTCTGATTCTCATTCCATGTAGGCTGCTGCAGATCAGCTGTTTCACTCTCAGCCTTAAATGTTTCTCCTCTGACTCAGACAGTTGCCTGATGTGAGGATCAGACCCCTGCTTCAGTTCCCCCACCCGCAGAGGGCAGGTCCAGTCCTACTAGCACTCCTGTTTCCCCCCCTAGTTCCTTCCTACTGAGTTTTGTGTGGTTCTAGGTATTCTTTTCCCTTGGTTGGGTACTCCTGTCTGCTCTCAGCTGGTGGTCTGTATGCACTTCTGTGTCTGAAGATGTATTCCTGATGCATCCATGAAGAGAGATGTACTCCACATCCACCTAATCCTCCACCATCTTTTTCTCCAGGGATCATGTCTTATTCATTTTTAACCCAACTAGCAAATGTAGAACTTGAAATTGAACTCAGGCCTTTCCTATTAAACTCATAACTGTTGCTTTATCTTGTCTCCCGGTTGATTTTTTTTCAGCAAGAGATTTTTTTCTACCATTTTCAAGCTCACACAAGTACAAATATTTGCTTAAGTCTGTGTATGTATCAGAGTAAGATGGTTATTCATTATCCCCAGGTTTGCTTTCTAGTTTCTTAGTTGAAAAACAAAACTGATTTCTTTCTTACTAAAGAGTAGAAAGGTTGATAAGTTAGGGTTAAACAAATCTTTAAGATCTACTTTCAGGTACAAACTATGACCGTCCACAGGGTCACAAAGAGTCTGACATGACTGAAGCAGCTTAGCATGTAACATGCATGTCAATATATACCAAATACATGTGTGGCAAAAAAGGCCCAGAGATTTATGGTGGGCTATGAATGAACTGAATAAATCATGATTCTGAAAGTTTGGCTACAGAAAATTAAACATTGTCAGAAGGAGTAATGAAGAACTTAGCACAGTGGGGAACCTCCTGACTACTTAGGTGAGGTGCCTAGGGTTCAGAATTAAAGGTGGCATCACTCTCGAGGTTCATGTGAGAAGCTGACAGTGACACCAGCTTAGGCACCTTCCTTGCCTCACTCTAGCCTTGGCCTTACCTATGGCGTCCTGGTTTCAGAACTTGAAACAGTCTACTTCTTATATTGTATGTGCCTTTGTGCCTTGGAGGTTTTGAGCAATGAGATTGTGCCTGTCTCACTCTCCGCCATGTCCCTGGCACCTAGCACATTGTCAGCACCTAATAAACGTTTGTGGAGTAAATAACTTGGTAGGATCTGGGGATACCATAGTAGATTCAGCAGTAGATTCTGTCCACATTGTTTAGAGGATACAAGCCTAAAGACAATTGCGTTTTGGATTGGATGACCTGGGATGAGACAGGTCATCAGATAGGTCATGGTATTTCAAGGTGAGGATGAATCCCCCCTCTTCTCTAGTCAATATTTACCAAAAAAGCGCTAACATTTAAATGAACTAGTCTAGTTTAGCGATAGAGGACTAAATGAGGTGGACTTTAGAAGAAACTGCAAATATTGATTCCGTTATTACTCTATTCTTCCAGCAATCATTTACTGAAATTTTGCTTCATGTCATAATTGACAAGGCCTGGTTGCTGTGGAGTAGTTTAAAAGTCTGGATCTACATATAAGAGCCCTCTGGACCTAGCTGTAGAAACTTGGGGAAGCTGGTGGTATTGTCTGAGGGAGGCTTCCTGCAGCTGGGCAGGTGTGAGTCCCACCACACGTAAAGACCCAACATGATCAGGACCAGCAGCTGATAGGTTAATTGAAAATGTTGATTAAAGTGCGGAAGCATAAAACACAACAGATATTATTTTAAATTAAAATGTATAAGGGTGCATTATTTGCTGATATTTTGACACAAACCCCAAACCTTTGAGTGTGGGTACCTTGTCCTGGGGTCAAGCACCATCTTTTTCGTATAATCAGTGCACCCATCTCCTGTGACTTCTTGTTTCAGCTTCTATAAAATGGAGTGAGTAGGCAGATTGGAGGCAATCTATGTGCAGACTCTTCTAGATTTTCATAATCCCCTGTTCTCTAATCTTTAAAAATTTCTCATTCATACCTAACTTACCAGTGATTTTTAATAACTCAGATTTACGAAGTCTTTGTAAAACATTTGCCTTCATTTTAGAAACTAATCTCTTTCTTTTCATATACATATTTAATGTTTACAATATACAGATATCTAAAAGTGTATATATATTTATTTTAATGTATATATTTTATTGAAGTATAGTTGACTTACAATGTTTCAGAATACACATATATTATCTTTGAAATTATTTTCCATTATGGGTAATCACAAGATATTGACTACAGTTCCCTGGGCTATACAGTTAACCTTTGTTGCTTGCTGTGTATCTATTTTTTAAAAATTAGAAATCTAGCATTCTATTCATACAAGTCAAAGAAGTGGAATCAAAATGCCATAAATTGTTATAATGATGTGTCATAATGACAATCAAAATGTCATAAATTTCAGTTAGGCAAAAATTCATAAGTTTTCTAAAATGTATATTATAGATATTATATATATATATGTATACAAAGCTTTCTTACTATGCTTGATAAAGTCTTGAGAAATAACATAAAAAAAGGAGGGGAGAAATTGGAAAACATAAACTAAATGAAATGGGAACACTGAATATGAAACATAAAAAGTGAAACAAACTAGATAAAAGTAAAAGATACTCATATAGTCCAGTTGTTTTTAAACATGACTGCTCATTAGAAACATACCTGGAGTTCTGGAGAAAAAAAAAATCAATACCTGGACATTTGGGTTTTTCAAAAAATTTCAAGATAATTCTGACGTGCATCTGGATTTTAAAAGTGATTACAGGTTTTTCTATTAAATAGTAGTTTTGGTGATACTGAGTTCTATTATTTTTCTGTTGACCAATCATGATACAATGGTATTAAGTGAGTAATAGTTACAATATCACAATAGTGAAATATGTTTATCAGTTTTCACAAGCAATAAATATTGATTCAGTAAATAAAAGTGTATTTTACAATGCTTATGTAATATATAAGTATATAAAATACTATATAATTAAATTACATAATTACAAGAAGTAAACAGTTATTTACATCTGTTTTATTGACTATACCAAAGCCTTTAACTGTGTGGATCTCATCAAACTGTGGAAAATTCTTCAAGAGATGGGACTACCAGATCACCTTACCTGCCTCCTGAGAAATCTGTATGCAGCTCAAGATGCAACAGTTAGAACTGGACATGGAACAACAGACTGGTTCCAAATTGGGAAAGGAGTATGTCAAGGCTGTATATTGTCACCCTGCTTATTTAACTTCTGTGCAGAGTACATCATGAAAAATGCTGGACTAGATGAAACACAAGTTGAATTAAGACTGCCAGGAGAAATATCAATAACCTGAGATATGCAGATAACACCACCCTTATGGAAGAAAGTGAAGAAGAACTAAAGAGCCTCTTGATGAAAGTGAAAGAGAAGAATGCAAAAGTTGGCTTAAAACTCAACATTCAAAGAACTAAGACCACGGCATCTGGTCCCATTACGTCATGGCAAATAGATGGGGAAACAATGGAAACAGTGACAGATTATTTTTTGGGGCTCTAAAATCACTGCAGATGGTGACTGCAGCCATGAAATGAAAAGACACTTGGTCCTTAGAAAAAAGGTTATGACTAACCTAGACAGCATATTAAAAAGCAAAGACATTACTTTGCTGACAAATGTCCACCGAGTCAAGGCTATAGTTTTTTCAGTAGTCACATATGGATGTGAGAGTTGGACCATAAAGAAAGTTGAGCACCAAAGAATTGATGCTTTTGAACTGTGGTGTTGGAGAAGACTCTTGAGAGTCTTGGACTCTCCTTTGGACTGCAAGGAGATCAAGCCAGATTTCCTAAAGGAAATCAGTCCTGAATATTTGTTGGAAGGACTGATGTTGAAGCTGAAACTCCAATACTTTGGCCACCTGATGCAAAGAACTGACTCATTGGAAAAGATCTTGATGCTGGGAAAGACTGAAGATGGAAGGAGAAGGGAATGACATAGGATGAGATGGTTGGATGGCATCACTGATGATGAATGTGAGTTTGAGCAAGCTCTAGGGGTTAGTGATGGACAGGGAAGCCTCGTGTGCTGCAGTTCATGGGGTTGCAAAGAGTTGGACATGACTGAGCAACTGAACTGAAACAACTGTTTGTGTTTTATGCAAAACATAACCATGTAATTCAACTGGGAGAAATGTGCTGATGACCCTGGCTACTGGCTTTACCACAGTGTTCAGTGTGTTGTGGCCATCGGTCTGTGTGACTCACAGAGGAACTGAAGCACTTCAAAACGGAAGCACTCAGCTAGTAGAGGTGGGTTAGGACAATGTTTCCTAAATCTGGACTGGCTTGCCAGTTCCCAAATTTGGTCTTCTACTTCGAGTGGCCAGAAGCTCACTCTTGTTAGGAACAAAGGGAATTAGGCTTAAGATGCTGGCTCAGACTAATGAATTCACAGAGACAGTTTATTAACAGTTCATTTACAGTGAGGGATAACTGTCAAGAGGCCCGGGCTATCAGAGTCTGCCTGGTGAGCTTTTTTCTCCCTGTGTTATCTCAGCCCCTTTTATTTTTTATTCCTTCATTACATAATCTGTAATTATTATAATGCCTTCTCAACTGGTAATTGCAACTGAGGGTTGAAATAGGATTTTAAAAATAGTTACAACAGGCTTTATTTTTTAGATTCACAGACAAATTGAGGGGAAGGCACAGATATTTCCTATATAGCCTCTCCCCTGTTCATCCTTCCCCATACCAACATCACTAACCAGTATGGTACCTTTGTTACAATTGATGAACACATCTTAGTCCCCTAAAGTCTGTAGTTCACATTAGGTTTCACTTTTGGTGTTGTACATTTGCACAAATATATAATGATATATATCCATTATTATGGTAACATGCAGAGTATTTTCACTGTCCTAAAAAGCCTCTGTGTTCTACTTTACCCTCCCTGTCCCCTAACCTGGAACAGCCACTAATCTTTTGGTGTCTCTGTAGTTATGCCTTTTCCAGAATGGTATATAAATTGTAATCATATAGTATGTAGCCTTTTCAGATTGGTTTCTTTGCTCAGTTATATATGTTTTTGAACTGTGGTGTTGGAGAAGACTCTTGAGAGTCCCTTGGACTGCAAGGAGATCCAACCAGTCCCTCCTAAAGGAAATCAGTCTTGAATATTCATTGGAAGGACTGATGCTGAAGCTGAAATTCCAGTACTTTGGCCATCTGATGCGAAGAGCTGACTCACTGGAAAAGACCCTGATGCTAGAAAGATTGAAGGCGGGAGGAGAAGGGGACGACAGAGGATGAGATGGTTGGATGGTATCACCAACTCGATGGACGTGAGTTTGAGTAAACTCTGGGAGTTGGTGATGAACAGGGAGGCCTGGTGTGCTGCAGTCCACGGGGTTGCAAAGATTTCGGACAAAACTGAGCAACTGAACTGAACTGATGCATTTAAATTTCTCCATGTCTTTTCACAGCTTGATAGCTTATTTCTTTTTAGTGCTAAATAGTGTTCCATTGTCAGTGTATCACAGTTTATTTATCTACTCACCTATTGAAAGACATCTTGGTTGCTTCCAAGTTCTGGCAATTATGAATAAAGCTACTGTAAAAGTCCGTGTGCAGGTTTTTGTGGGACATACATTTCCAGTGCATTTGGGTGAATACCAAGGTGAACAAAGATTTTTGTTGGTTTGCCTTTGTTATTACTGTTATTCTTTTAATAATGAAAGAGACTTATGGAAGTTACAGGCCACTGGACAGAATGTGATAGAAAATAAAAGCTGAAGTTTCAAGGATGGTACAGATAGTTAGTGGTACTGAGCCCCCAAGCCAGGTTGGTTCAGCACTTGGTTCAGTGATAATTCTTAGGTGGGAGGAGGGATTCCTTATTGGTTTTAATTGAAAGAAAAGAGGAAAGGTGTGGAGACAGTAAGTTGTCAGGAAGTTGAGAGGGTTCTTACTTCTTCTATTTTCCCGATGAGCTGACAGGTAATGTCCTGAGGGTTTCAGAAGAGTGGTGGAGGCCTGAAGAGCAGTTTTAGAGAAAAACCATTTCACCAGGGAAATAATCAAGCTGACTGGCTTTGGGAGACCCAGTTGGGGCTGGAGGCTGTGACTGATTGTGGCCTCGATCTCTAACCACCCACAGATCTCAGAGGCAGTCATGAGAAGGTCAGAGTTTGCTTGTTTTAGGGAAGGTTTGGCCTGTGGGCGCACGAATCTTATAACATTGGCAAAACTGTGGTTGAAGCAGTGGCTTCTCTGAAGCTTCCTTTGTCCACTTTCTCACATTTTGGCTGTTTGTCTGCAATGAAGTGGCTGGCTGGGTGAGTGAAGTGAGGCTAATGATAGGGTAACATGTATCTGATGGCATCTTAGGGCAGATAGTTGGACTTGTACTGAAGCACTCCAAAAGTGCTGATCATGCATCTTGGGATTTGGCAGTTCAACGATTTAGGTAAATAGACACTGAGAGAGCTTTGTGTGGACCAGTGCCAGTGCCCAGAAATATAAAGATGAGTAGCAAGAGGGTCCTGTCCTGTGTTCTAGGAGTTTACAATCTAGTGGGAGAGACAGATAAGAAATTACATAGAAAAAGTATAGTATGTTAAGTCCAAAGACAAAGACACTTACCTGAGGTTGTGGCTTCCCAGGGATGGATAGACACTGACTCAAGAGTTTGGCCACCACACTGGAGGAGCAATGGGAAGAGACACTGACTTCTGTCTAGTCAGAAGGCATGCCTGGAAATCAGCATGTCTAGGCAGGGCTGATGTGCTGGCTTCCTTTCTAGAAGCTGGGGCAAGCTCAGGAGAGAACTGCTAGGTTCCCTTGGGGGGTTGTAGGACCAGCAGGGTTCAACTTGGCTGGGATGAGCTTCCCCAGGTGCTGCTGCCAGGCCACCTCAGTACCACAGTGTGGGCTCTCCATGGCCAGCAGCCTAACAGGAGCAACACAGAGCTATGGCAGGTGGTATTCTGAATCAGGGCACAGGGATTTGATGTACGACCTTCCTCAGCAAGGAATCTGAACGCTTTGGACTCATCCTCAGATCTCACATCTCTATAGAGCCTCAGAGGCCCGTGACCTCTTGGAATAGACACTCAGGTAAAGTCAGGAGGCAGCACATGTCGAGGCCTTCTATGCGTTTCACCCTTGGGGAATTAATAAATAGTAATAGTAATAATAATAATAATAGCAGCAAATACTACTACTACTGACATTCATTAAGCACTTGCTAAATGAGGAATTTGTGGTTTCATTGCTGAGAGAAGTTATATAGTAGATGTTAGGCGCTCCCCCCTCCCCTTTTAAAAAATGTAATGGTTCAGGGTTCGAAGAGGTCGAGCATCTTGCTCAGGGTCACACAGGTGGCGATGACAGAGCGAGGACACAACCTGAGGGTGTCTAAAGTCAAAGCCCACCTTCTTGACCATAGGTGCCCACTGCGCCAGAGACATTTTATTGATACGTTTGTGCCATAGCTTTGCAGTAGCAAGTCATCTTTCCCTCCAGGCCTGCACCTATGGAAACGGAGGTTCTGAGAAGACAGGTGACTAGTTTAGTGGTGGGTGGCTGCCTTACAGCCAAGCCGCTAAGCCGTGTTTACTCGTTTGCACTCTCCTCTTCTCTCTGTATCCCATCTAGCTGCCCAGTTCAGTCTCCTTTACGACACGGCAGGATGGGTGAGAGAATACAATAATGCCTTTAGGTTATTGTTACAGCCCAAACCACATGGGAGAAAAAGCAGACTGGAGGGAAGGTGTTTCCAACACCGATGTTTGTTAAGGTAACTTTGATGTAACCTACTAGTGAGTCTGTAGACAGGAGCTGTTTAGCTAAGGGACCGCGATTACCCCTATATAGGCTGGATGGCTGGACCAGTTCAGGAAGGCCTGATTGAGACTGATGCTAAGCAGTGCTGTTTGCTGTCTGATGTTCCTCTCTGCACGCCAAGGTTCTCGGTGCCCTCTGGCTATCCCTTGGCACTGTGTTATTCCTCGTTATTAGGAATGATCACCTCTCACTCTGAGGCAGCACTCTACACTTTATGAAGACTTTTTACATACATGATCTTATTGGCTTCTCATAACAGCCATGAGAAAAGAAAGCCAGGGTAGGACATTTTATAATTACTAGAGGGTTTAAAAAGCTTTTTCAAGATATACAGGTATTAAGCGGTAGAACAAGAACTCAAACATAAACCTCTAGCTCTCAACTCTATGGCCTTTTTACTGTTTTCAGTGATGTCCCAAAACCCATGTGCTCTGTCTTCCATCTCCTCAGGGTCTGAAAATTCTCAAGCTTATGTACTATTACTATCAGTATGTTTTAAGATTCTGGCAACAGAAATACTTAATATCTGGTAGAAATTCCTGGGACAGGTGAGTTACTTACTTGGAAATCTAAGATTTCCATTGTTTAGCCAATGGGTCCTATCACATACCAGGGGATATGGATATTGAATGAAAATGCATACTCACTGCTCTGCCAAAATCATACTCTGCCGTTGGTGGGTCAGAGCTCTGTCTCTTATAGGAGAAGCAATACAATTTTTATTAGTTTGTTATTTTGAAGAAATACTTTTGGTAACTATATGGCTACACTATACTTACTCTTCATGGGTAAGCCAGCCAAGGGAAGAGATTTTGAGGGATTTAAGGATGGACATGAACATTATTTTAGAAATAACTATAGAGAATGTGGGCTTCCCTGGTGGCTCAGATGGTAAAGGATTTGCTTGCAGTGCAGGAGACCTGGTTTGATCCCTGGGTCAGGAAGATCCCCTGGAGAAGGGAATGGCAACGCACCCAAGCCTGGAGGAAATTGTAGTCGAGGTTAGTTCACTGGCTCAGTGACACCCCAAAGACTGTTTCTTCCAGTCTTTCTTGCTTGCCTTAGCTGTGTTTTGGCAATGTCTTCCCTTAAAGTTGCAAGATACCTGCTTCAGTTTCAAGTGTCATATCTCCCATGAAAGGGTATAAAAGAGGAATTAAGAGGATAGATGGGTGAAAGAGTGTTTTCTTTGTGAGTCTCCGTGTTTTCTTTCTTTTTTTAAAAATAAATTAAGATTAAAATTTTATAGCAATTTTAGGTTCACAGTAAAATTAAGGGGAAAATATAGACATTTCCCATATACTCCCTGATTTCCCCATGCCTCCCTCCCCAGTTGATTTCCCCATATATCTCATAGGACCCTGACAACAAGGAAAGCTAGGAAAGTGAGGATTCAGTATTCAGAGGCTCTGAGGTTGGAGGTGATTTGAGAGAAGGGGGTTGGGAATGCCTGCTGGGTGACCAGCCATCCCTCATTGTCAGTCACTCACCAGAGTGCTGCACTTGTTACAATTGATAAACTTATATTGACACATCATAATCAATCAAAGTCCATAGGTTAGATTACAGTTTACTCTTGGTGTTATATATCCTGTGAATTTGTTCAAATGTATAATGACACATATCCATCATTATGATGTCATGTATTTTCACTGCCCTAAAAATCGTCTGTGTTCTGCCTATTCACCGCTCATTGCCTGTCCAGCCCCTAGCAACCACTGATCTTGCTGCTGTCTCGGTAGTTTTGCCTTTTCCAGAGTGGCATATACGTGGAATCATATAATATGGAACCTTCACAGATTATCTTCTTTCACTTAGTAATTAGCATTTAAATTTTCTTCATATCTTTCCATGGATTGATAACTCTTTAGTGCTAAATTATATCCCATCATCTGGATGTACACAGTTTACTTACCCATAGTACTTACCCATTATTCTAGGACATCTTGGTTGCTCCTAAGTTTTGACAATTATGAATAAAGATGCTAATAAACATCTATGCGCAAGTTTTCATTGCTTCAAATCCTCACCAGAATTTGGCCATCCTAGTAAATGTGGTAGGCCATTCTGATAGTGGTATCTCATTGTTTTTTTAAATTTGTATTTCCCTCATACCATATGCAGAGAAGGTGATGGCAACCCACTCCAGTACTCTTGCCTGGAAAATACCATGGGCGGAGGAGCCTGGTAGGCTGTAGTCCATGGGGTCGCAAAGAGTCGGACACGACTGAGTGACTTCACTTTCACTTTTCACTTTCATGCATTGGAGAAGGAAATTGCAACCCACTCCAGTGTTCTTGCCTGGAGAATCCCAGGGACGGGAGAGCCTGGTGGGCTGCCATCTATGGGGTCTCACAGAGTCGGACACGACTGAAGCGACTTAGCAGCAGCAGCAGCAGCATACCATACGATATGAAATATCTTTTCGTATGTGTATTTGCCATCTTTATATCTACTTTGGTAAGATGTCCACTAAGGTCTTTGGCCCATTTTTAATCAGATTGCTTGCATTCTTATTGTTGAGTTTTAAGGGTTACTTGTGTAATTTAAATTAATAGTTCTTTATCAGATTGTCTCTGTTTTTTGAAGATGAAACTCTTATCCAGAAGCCGCCATCCCCAGTTGATTTCCCCATATATCTCACAGGACCCTGACTCCAAGGAAAGCTAGAAAAGTGAGGATTCAGCATTCACAGCCTCTGCAGTTGAAGGTGATTTAAGAGAAAGTGGTTGGGAATGCCTGCTGGGTGACCAGTCATTGTACATGATCACTGGAGACACTGAGGTCCTGAGAAATGATGGAAGTTTTCTGGGGTCCCATGGGCAGTAGGAGCTAGATCTAAAATCTACAGCTTCAGTCAGGTATCCAAAATGGGCAATCTAGTATGTGGAGGGGGATCTCCTATGTCCCAGGGCAACTCTTATTCTCATCTGATCCACAGAGATCACATGGCCTGGTTTTTGGCTAATTGAGACCCCACAGCTGTAACTTGAGGCCTGATTCCTGATGCAGCAAAGTGGTCTTAGTGGCCAAGGGACTATTCGATTTTTCTTTTTTTTTCTCTTTGCTTTCAGGCTATGATACCAGGTCAGTTGTGTGGTCATCACAGCAAATGCTGATGTTTCTTCTGTCAGAATTCATCTTTTGTAAGTTGTTGGTGTTTTATTTTTGTTGGTCAAAGGACAAAAGAGAAGTACTCGAATCTCTAATTCCCCTAAGGTGAGCTATTTTAGAAATCCTCATAAAGTCAGGTAGGAAAAGATCACAGCCCAGATCAATAACTACCTCCTGGACTGAGAGCAGAAAATGGTTTATTTATGTCACTGGGATGTTGTTGAGTGCATGCTCAAAACCCAGGCCTTTGGCCACATGGGCATAGATAACACCAAGCAGTGAATTATTAAAACCAAGAGAGACTTGCTTGATTCATGTCTCCTGTGTTGAAGCTGAAAAAAGCAGCTTCGACTCTCTTAACTTTCTTGAAAAACTTCCCAGGGCTGTGATTTGGAATTACTTTGTGCCAAATAGCTTAAGTGCAGTATAGGTCAAACCCATCACATACAATAACTATATTCCTGGGAAGGGATTTGTAAATTCTGTTTGGTAAAATCACATCATGCTTCAATTGCACTGGAGAAGCAGACAAGTTCAAGGAACCATAAAGCCTGCTCCTTTGCACAGAGGGATCATTTTGTAATGTTATTTGTAATGATAATAAACTCTGTCCTACATATCGGTTTAATGTATGGTATACTCACTTGGAATTTCTACAAGTGGAGACACACTGTGTTTCTTTTTTCCTCCAAGTTTTATTGAGATATAATTGATATACAGCAATGTATAAGTTTAAGGTATACAGCATAATGATCTGACTTACATCATGCAATGATTATCACTATAAATTTAGTAAACATTTATCATTTCACATAGATAAAAAGTTAAAGAAATAGAAAAGATTTTCCTTGTGGTGAGAATTCAAGATTTACTCTCTTAACTTTCATATATAGCATATAGCAGTGCTAATTTTATTTGTCATGTTGTATATTACACCTCTAGTACTTATAAATTTTAACTGGCTCATGGTGGCTTTTTGACTGCTTTCATCCAATTACCCCAACCACTACCCACTGCCTCTGGTAACCACAAATCTCATCTCTTTTCCTGTGAGCTTGCTTGTTTCTAAAGTATAACTGACTTATAACACTATGCTAGCTCCTGTTACACAACACAGTGATTCAATGTTTTTATACATTTAAAAATGGTTGCCAGATTCCCTCTACTGTACATTTCATACCTATGACTCATTTATCTTGCAAATGGAAGTTTGTGCCTCTTATCCCCCTTATCTGTTTCTTTCTACTCCCCTGCTCAACTCCTTCTGGCAACCTCTTATTCTCTGTTTTGTTTTGTCATTTTTGTCATTTAGAGTCCTCATTTAAATCATGCAGTATTTGTCTTTCTCCAATTGAATCATTTTGCCTAGCATTATAAATATGTTAGGTTCATTTTTTCATCCATATATATGTATGATAATACATATATAAATCACATGTTATAATGTGTATATATATATTTATATATATGTAAATATGCAGGTCAGGAAGCAACAGTTAGAACTGGACATGGAACAACAGACTGGTTCCAAATAGGAAANAGTTATTTCTCCACTGATCTCCAGTAGCATATTGGGCACTTACCAACCTGGGGAGTTCCTCTTTCAGTATCCTATCATTTTGCCTTTTCATACTGTTCATGGGGTTCTCAAGGCAAGAATACTGAAGTGGTTTGCCATTCCCTTCTCTAGCGGACCACATTCTGTCAGACCTCTCCACCACGATCCGTCTATCTTGGGTGGCCCCACACAGCATGGCTTAGTTTCACTGAGTTAGACAATACACAACTACTGGAAAAACCATAGCTTTGACACAATGGACCTTTGTTGGCAAAGTAATGTTTGTGCTTTTTAATATGCTATCTAGGTTTGTCATAGTTTTTGTTCCAAGGAGCAAGCATCTTTTAATTTCATGACTAGTGTATGCTTTATATTTTGTCTTATTTAATATACAGAACCCTTTAAGTTAGGCCCAATAATATCTCCATTTTACAGATGGGAAACTGAGGCATATGGAAGCATAACTGGCTTCAGATCACATAGACAGTAAGTGGCCAAGGTAGGGTTCCAACCTAGACTCCACTCTCTTTAACCTCGACATCCTACTAGACGGGATCTTTCTGTTCACATACTAAAAGGGAGATATGACAGATAAAGAGGTGTATTTCAGACTAGAGCATTTTGATCAGTATTTCCTCATAAGTCTTCAGGTTATAGAAAAAGAATCTGTCCAATTTCCTTCATATTTTGTCACCAATTTTGAGTATTAATATGTAATCAGAATGTACAGCATTTTCTTTGAAATATCTAACTATGAAAGCATTAGTAGATATACTCGTCTGTTATTTCCCCCCTCTGGATAACACAACTTTGAAATATAATAATGTGAGCCAAAAATGTATGTCACATAGAATTTTAAACTTTTTTAGTAGTGATATTTAAAATTTTCAAAATAAAATAGGTAAAATTAATTTTAATGACATATTTTATTTAACCCAATATATCAAAAATACTTTTTCAATATTTAATCTGTACAAACTATTAAAAACAGACTGTGCATTCTTATTTTCACATTACAGCTTCAAAATCCAGAGTGTTGTGTGTTTTTTTTTAACAGTTACAGTTCATCTCAATGAAAATTAGTCACTGCTTAACAGTCACATGGGGCTAGTGGCTACAGCAACAAACAGCACAGTTATAGAGCATCTACCCCACTCTATGGTTAAGGTAAATTATGAAAACATGCCTCTTTTCACATATTTCCTTCACAAACTTTTTGCCTTGATCTACTATCTTCTTTAAACTACAAAAAAGAAGAAGAAGAAGAAAACTTACAGGATACCTTGAATGTTGCAGGATGATCAAACATTAATTGCTAACTGAATATACCCCTAGACACATTTTAATGTGTCCAAGACAGAAGTTTAATAACACTTTCCTCAGCTCCTGTCACCACTTAACTGTTCTGTGGTCCAAACAGGAGGTTTGAGTAACGAACTGAGAAGTAAAAATATGTACCTACTTCTTGAAAAACAAGCTGTGGGTAGGTCAAATTGTCTTTTATTTCCAATGCACAACATTTCTCTCTCTGTGTAGTTACCTACATGGAATGTAGTTGAATCTGGTCACTTCACTCTGACATTTTCTTCAGTTAAAAGTCAATTTCACCCTAAATTCCCAGTCTGGATTTTCTCTCTCAGCAGTCAATTTGAGGCTATCAACATTAGATCTGTGGGGGAAAATAGGGTGTGGAGAGGCTGGAGGTGGGGGGCCTCATGGATAGCAAAGGCTGTTTTATACCACGCATGCTTCATTTACTCAACAATTAAGTACCTGTTAACCCTACCACCCTATCATCTTGAAAGTGAAANTCTTTAACAAGTGGTGCTGGGAAAACTGGTCAACCACTTGTAAAAGAATGAAACTAGATCACTTTCTATTTCTTTTTTAAAATGTAATTTTATTTATTTATTTTTGGCTGTGCTGGGTCTTCATTGCCGTGTGGTCTAATCTCTAGTTGTGGTGCACAGGCTTCTCATTGCAGCACAGGCTCTAGGGTGTGCAGGCTTCAATAGCTGCAGCAGGTGGGCTCAATAGTTGAGGCTCCTGGGCTCTAGGCCGCAGGCTTACTGTTTGTGGTGCATGGGCTTAGTTGCTCCACGGCATGTGGGATCAGGGATCCCTGATCTTCCTGGATCAGGGATTGAACCTTTGTCTCCTGCACTGGCAGGCACTGAGCCACCAGGGAACTCCCAACAAATTTCTGTTAAGATATTTCAACAAAATTAATGAGTTTTGGTATTTTGTGTGTGTGTGTGGTGTCTTTTAGGATTTCCTATGTAAGTATTTTATCTGCACACAGTGACAGCTTTCCTTTTTCATTTTCCATTTAGATTTCTCTTATTTATATTTCTTGTCTGATTGCTGTGCCTAGGACTTTCAATACTTTATTGAAGAAAAATGGCAATATATAGGCATCCTTGTCTTCTTATTCCTGTCCCTAGAGGAAATGTTTTAGCTTTTTACCATTAAGTGTGATGTTAGCTGTGGATTTGTGATATGTGGTCGTTTTGTTATTTTGATACAGCTTCCCTCTGTACCCATGTTGTTGAGAGTATTTATCATAAATGAATGCTGAATTTTGTTAAAAACTTTTTCTGCATCTATTTAGATGATCATCTAATTGCTCTTCTTCAATTTGTTAATGTGGTGTATAGCATTGGTTAATTTGCAGACATTAAACGACTCTTGCATCTCTGGGATAAATCTACTTGATAATGGTATATGATCCTTTTTAATGTATTGTTGATATCAGTTTAGTAACAACTTTGTTGATGATCTGTGCACCTAAGTTTGTTAGTGATATTGTCCTGTAATTTGCTTTTTTTTTGGTAATATCTTTGTCTGGTTTTGGTATCAAGATGACACTGACTTCATGGAATGGGTTTGGAAGCATTTTTTCCTTTGCAATTTTTTTGGAATAGTTTGAGAAGACTCTCCTTTGATTCTTCTGTATATGGTAGAGTTCATCTGTAAAATCTTCTGATCCTGAACTTTTGTTTGTTGGGACACTTTTAAAATTACTAATTCAGTTTCATTACTGGTAATTGGTCTGTTATTTCCTTCTGATTTATTCTTGGGAGATTGTACACTTCTGGGAATCTGTCCGTTTCTTCTAGATTGTCCATTTTATTGGTGTTTGTTCATAGTACTTGCTTATCTTTGTATTTCTGTGGTGTCAGTTGTAACTTCTTTTTCATTTTTGATTTTATTTATTTGGGCCTTCTCTTTTTTTATTGGTGAATCTGGTTAAAGGTTTATCAATTTTGTTTACTTTTTTAAGGACTAGCCCTTTGTTTAATTGTTCTTTTCTTTGTATATCACTTATTTCTGTTCTGATCTTCATGATTTCTTTTCTTCTATTATCTTTGGGTTTTCTTTATTCTTTTTCTAGTTCATTCAGATGTGTAGAGTTAGGTTGTTTATTTGAGATTTTTCTTGTTTCTTTGAATTGTTTTAAACTTCCCTCTTAGAACTGCTTTTGCTGTGTTCTATAGATTGTGGATTATTGTGTTTCTATTTTCACTTGTCTCCTGGTATTTTTTTTAAAGTTTCTTCTTTGATTCCTTCCATTATTGGTTATTTCATAGTTTATTGCTTAGCCTCCAAATGTTTTATGTTTTTATTTGCATTGCTTGGGTAGTTGGTTTCTAGTCTTTTAGCACTGTGGTCAGAAAAGATGCTTGATATGATTTCAATTTTTAAAAATTTACTGAGATTTCTTCTGTGTCATAGCATATGATCTATCCTGGAAAATGTTCCATGTGCACTTGAAAAGAATGTATATTCTGCTGCTTTTAGATGAAATATTCTATATACATTTATTAAAGTCATTTAGTCTGAAATATCATTTAAGGCCAGTGATTTTCTCTCTGAATGATGTATGTGGAGTGTTGAAAGTTCCTTATTATTGTGTTACTGCCAATTTCTCCCTTTATGTCTGTTACTATTTGTTTTATATATTTATGTGTCTTATGTTGGGTGTAGATATATTTATAATTATTTTATCTGCACGCTGAATTAATTCTTTGATCATTACCCTTCTTGTCTCTTTTTGCAGTCTTTATTTTAAAGTCTATTTTGTCTAAACTTGGCTTTAGTTTCTTCATTTGCATGGAATATCTTGTTCTGTCCCTCTCTTTCAGTCTGTATGTATCTTTAAATTTAAAGTCAGTCTCTTATAGGCAGCAAATATTTAGATATATTTTTTTTATCCAATCAGTTACTCTCTATCTTTTGAATTTAGCATTTAGTCCATTTACACTTATGGTAATTATTGATAGGTATGTACTTTTTTTTATCATTTTGTTAATTGTTTTTCTAGTTCTTTTTGGTTTTTTCTTCTTCCTTTACTCCCTTTTCTTGTGTTTGATGGCTATGTATTTCTATTTATTTGACAAGTTGTTTACATTTCCTGGCCTTGTAGAAATGATCCTAAGACAAGATGGCCCATGCTTCTCAGCAGCACACTCTCCTCTGGCTACTTGAGCTATATGCTCTAAGGTTTCTCCCAGTTTGGGCTGTGTGGGTCCTTCTGTTGTGGTGGCTGAGTACTGTGGGCAGTCTGGTGTGCATTACTGGCCTTTTGTCTGGTTGGCTGCCAGTCCTTGTTTTTTGTGGAGGCTGCTGTCTGCTGGCAGACAAGGCTGGCTCATGATGCAGCGGGCTGTACATCCCTAGGAGTCCTGGGGCTACTGTTAGCCCACTGGTGGGCATACTGGGCTCCAAGGTATGTGGTTGTGGGGCTGGGGGTCCTGGATATAGTTTTGGTCTGCTGCTGGGTGGGACCTCTTGCTGACATGGCTGGCTGTGGGGTGTCTCAAAGCTGGCTGGCCTGCTAGTGAGTAGGGCTGGATCCTGGGCTACAGGACTCAACGTATCCCAGGGCTGGTGTTGGCCTGCTAGTGGGCATGGCCTAAGTGTGGAGAGTCTGGGCTGGCCCTGGCCTGTTAATGGGTAGCCTGGGTCCTGACACAGCAGACTGTGGGGCTGTGGAGGTCTTGGAATTAGTATCTTACCTGGGACTGGTGCCACTTGTGGGCAAAGCCTAGTTCTAATACCCCTGGCTGCAGGACCCTGGAATCATGGGTGATAGCCAGTGTGTTGCTGTGTGGGACCAAGCCCTGGGCATGGAGGAAAACTAACATTAGTGTAGAAAATAGAAAATAGACGGGTTTTTTTGGGTAGATTCTAATTAGTATGTAAAGGGACTTTGTGATCCTATATGCAGAAGATATGGAGTGTCCCGCTCAGAGAGACTTCGTGATTTCTGGGACTGTGATTGTTGCATCTCATTGTAATGAATAATAAGCTGTCCTAGTTTGGTGTACCTTTCAGTCTTCAGTGCTAATATGTACTCTCTGTTCTTATTGCCCCCCTTTGCTAGTTTTGCTAGTCCCGAAGTCTATGCAGTGCAGGCACCTGGAAGTTTTTCTTTAAATCCCTTTGCCAGGCGGAATTAGAACTCCCCACTCCCACCACCACTGCCCCTCAGACTTTTTGATAATATTTCCTAGGCACATCCCAAGTATAGGAATTTCCAGAGGAAGATGTATCATTTCTATCATATCTGGTCTCCTTTTCTTGGAACTTTCTACCATCCCAAGACTGTATCTCTTTGTTTCAACTAATGAAGGACCATACTCTTTCTCATTCTTCAAACAACCAACCTTTTGGACTTCAGTGCTTTTTTTCATGCTCTGCCTTGGCCTGAAATCCTCCCACCCCAACTCCCTGTTACTGGGTAAGATTTTTTTTTGGTTCCAGGAGAGAAACAAAGCAAGCTCACGTAAATAAAAAAGAGAAAACTTACTGAAAAGACAAATAAGAAAGCTCAATGAACTGAAAGGCAGTAACTGGGCCTTAGGAACCAGGAACTGGAAGGCAGTAGAAATTGAGGTAGTATTTTCTGTCTCCCATTTTGCCTTTCTTTTCGTCTGTGCCCACTTCATTCTTTGCTCTTTGTGGACTGATTTCCTTTGTTCTCTGTGTTCATGATGGAAGACTTGGCCTCCTTCTAGATCCCAAGTTTATAAGCAATAGACTCAGCTAACCAGAGAGGCTAATGTTTTCTTTCATTCTGGATCCCAATTCCAAACTCCAGAGAAGGTCCTCTGCTTGGTATATTTTGTGTCAGTGGTCCTTGGCTGAAAAAATTAGCTGTGTCCAGGGGTCAGGATCAAGTAACAAATGTATAATATACTATCAATACAATGCCTTTGGCCAAGAGGAGCAACTTCCAAAGAACAAGGGTGGGTAAATCACAGGATACCAGCTATTCCTTTCTCCATGTCTGTGAAATAAATAGCCTTCCTTCCTTCCTTCTTTATTTTCTCATATCAATACAATCAGTAAATGTCTCAGGCAAAGTGCTAGTGCTAAAAATACAGTGTTGAATAAAACCTAGTCCCTGCCTCAGAAATCTTACAGCTGAGCAGAGAATGTAAACACAGGAAAATTTCTACTTATCCTTCACAACCCAATTCAAATATCACTGCATTATTTGGAGGTCTTCTCTGACCCTCTCCCTGTTTCCAGTTCTCACAGCTTTGTTGGTGTTACCCTTTTTCTCAATTCCCTGTGGCTCCATGTACCTACCTCTACTGTAAAAAAATCACATTTTGTTACAGTTTGTTTTTATGATTTTACTATGTTTTTTTGTTGTTGTTCAGAAAATGTCTGTTGCCTGAAAGAAAGAGTGACGTCTTCAGGCCTCTCCTGCCCTGAGGTGTAAGACCAATGAGGAAATACTGTGTCTCTGCATGTATCAGGGTAGATTGCTTGGCATCTCTTGAGAAGACAGGGCTACCATGGGCACACAGCCTGTTTCACATGAATAGGAGTTGGAGGAATTAGCCTGTTGCCCACAAGAGTAGTAATTGATAGCCCGCAATAGTCACAGTGGGAAATGCCTCACAGCTTTTCTGTATTACACAAACGTTAAGTCAGACCATCAGCTTGATGGGTTTTTTGATTCTGGGTTTTTCTTCTTAAAAGCGAGGCTTAATACCAGTGTCACTCCCTTCTGAATCTTCCATTATTCATTATTTCCCTTACCCATCAAGTTCCTATCTGTGATAAGTTCCGATTGGCTGTATCAAAATTCTTAGTTTATTGAAGGGTAAAATAAGTAAAATAAAATTCACCCAAAGCACTCTTTGAGTGATTCACAGAACAATTAGCAATACCCAAGTTTGATTTAAATGATATTTTTTAAACGAGAAAATTTCTTAAAGTACTCAGCCAGGGCTTGTTATGTTCATAGAACTGACTCATGGTCCTTTTGGATTTTTGAGTGAATGCCATTGTTGGTTTTCAGTTTGCAACAATACATAATTGGCATCCAAGAGCTCTACATTTTTTATTTTCCCACGAGTCAGCTCTGAGTGGCAGGAGACAGGAACATTTCTCCTGGGCCTGTGCTTCCTTTCTGAGGAGTTCCTTACCTCCTTTTCTGGGTTGTATATTCTTATGTGCTGGATGATTAGGACATTTGATAGAGGAGTTTTTTTCTGTTGCATTTGCTGTGGCATTCTCTTCCTTTGTATTTTCTTATTCCACATTAACACACACACACACACACACACACACACACACAAAACCCCTTTTATTTTGTATTGGGGCACAGCCAATTAACAGTGTTGTGTCAGTTTCAGGTAAACAGCAAAGGGACTCAGTCATACATATAAATGTATCTATTCTCTCCCAAACTCCTTTCTCATTCACTTATTCCATTTTGAAGAGAAAATCAGTGGCAATAATTCCCTTCTTCTCTCCCTTTACCCTTTTTGTGGGGAGACACTAGCTCAAACAATGACCAATCAGCAGAGAGTTTTCTCTAATCACAATACCTTTAGACTCCTCCTCTGTAAAATGAGGTTAACAGTAGAACATATTTTATTATGTTGTGGGGGGAAAATGAGAAAATAAAGAAGAAAATACATATGAACAGCTAGAAATCTGTGTTATCTAAGAAGTGTTCAGTAGATGTTACTTATTATTAATATTCCTAAGCTTCTGTAGATGCTGACACTGGGCAAACCAGATGCAAATAAATCAGGGTCCATATGTCTGCACCTCTGGGGTCTCTTGTGCCACCATGGTGCTCAGAACACTGAGAAGTCACCAGCAATGGTCTCCAACCCTCCAGAATAAAACTGCTCTTGTCACAAACTTAGTGTTTAAAAATAAATGGAAATCATCTGTATGTACGTGTTTTTAGTCTGCTGTCAATGAGTTTTTGCTTCCATTTGTCTCCTGCCTTTTTAAAGTGATCTTTTAAGTTAAACAGTGAGCAATTGCTGAAAAAGAACCATTAAGAAATGTAGGTTCTAATTAACTTTATCTCTAATTGTTATGTAGCTCTGAGTCAGTGTTTCTTTGGTAAACAAGGATAAGAACTACAAAGATTAATGAAGGTTGTCAAGATCAGTGGAAGAACAAAACTGAAAATTTTCACGATACTTTACAAATCCAATACTTTGCTTCATTTGATTGCATACAGCCTGGTGAAGCTGGAAGAGTTATTTCTGTTTTGCAGTGTAAGAAAACAACACAGAGGAAGAGAGGCTTTTCTACATGACTTGGTTTCCACATTCCTTCCCATGTTCCAGCCCTCTTCCAGAGCCCTATAATGGAATTGTTTGTTTCTTGTGTCCTTCTCCCACCAGAATGAGATCTTCTTAAGGGCAGAACCTCAACTCACTCATCTCTGTGTATCTAGTGTCCAGGACACGTAGTACATGCTCAGTAATGTAGAATGAATGAATGAGAAGAGAGCCAAGGCCAAAGACTTGATACTATGATTCTCAGACAAATGCTTGTTTGCTAGTTTTATACTGCTTCCCATCTTGCAGTGACCATGAAGGTATCAGAGGAATAGGACAAGTGATAGCCAATGAAGATATAGGCAGGAAGTGCTGCACCAAGAATATGGATTTTTTTTTTTTGTATTTGAGTTTTTAGATGGGACGCTCAAATACTCATCTAGTCTGACAACATTATTCAGTCATGGGGGTTTGCTTGGGCACTGAACTCCATGATGCAATCTTGTTTTCTGGTTTGGGAGACAGGAGGAATGGATGTGAACAGGTTGCCCAGGGTCAACAGTGAGAACTGAATGTCCTAAGAGTAGGAGATTGACAATGACCTCCTGGAAAAGGCTGGATTTGGCCTGGGTCCCAAAGGGTCAGAGGAAGTAGCTCTCCAGCAGAGGGGATGCTGTGAGAGGGGAGGCACCAGAGTGGACAGTGTTGGATGTATTTGGGGACCACTGGTATTGGGTGAGCAATTCCCAATTGGTATTGGGTTTTCTCCGTGAGAACCACAGAACCTTTCAAGAGGTGAGAACTTCCTTTATGTCTTCTACTCTAAACCTATTCATGGTCTCTCTGTATAATGGTTAAGATGCACTCCTCTAATGGCTGGAATTATCTAATAGAGTTATTCTTTTGCCAGAAGAGTCGATATTAAAGATGCCATAAGCAAGAAAGAAAGCTATTTCACCAAAGAAATTGGCAAATTGAAACATGCTAAAATCTCTCTTTGGATATCCCTTGTTACCCATTTCCCAGAATGGATAGTCAGACCCAAAAGGATTTAAGCTTACATTTTTAAATCTGATACTTCCAGTATAAACTCAGCAAGTTACTCAACCTCTCTGAAACTTAATATACTCAGTTATACCTCACAATAAAGAAAGCTATGTTGCAAAGTTGCTGTGAAGATAAAATGAGAAAATGTAAGAGAAGTGTTTGGTATGCAGTGGGCACACAAGAGATACCTCATTAGATGCATTAGGTTCAAACTCACATGCCCACGGGACCAGGTAGATGATATGAATAAACGATAGAGACTAAGTATAAGATGTGTTCTTCCTCTTCTCTATCTCCAGCAGCTAGATATTATGTTTATAGGTTCCCTTGAAGCTAATTGTGCCTACTTACAAAGTTTATTCAACAGAGGATGAAGGTAAGTGAGATGTGCAGATTTGGGGTCATGTTCTTAACAAAGAAGCTCCTTGAATTTCATCTCATTTTTTTCTCTTCCTACTGGTGATGAACTCGTTTCAATCATACGGGTAAGTTCATCATTTTCAGAGACAGCTGGGAAAAGGTAGATAGGGGTAGAGATACTTACACCCCTGTATAGCTCACCAGTGCACATCTTTATTGAGAGAGAATTAAATGTGTATCTCATTTAAGCTACTGCTATTTGGTCTCTAATAAAGTAGCAGGACCAATACTCTGAATAATTTACTCTAAATGTTCAATAATAAAGGAAATATACATAAATACATATACAACTTATTTATGGGATGAATTGTTGTTGGGATGTTATTTTTTAAACGAATTAAAAAAATATAAGACCCAATCCATGCTGGCTAAAATCTTTAGTCCCACTGGAAAACTCAGACTGGTATACAAAGCAATTAGCCCATGATATGAAACAATGCTGTATATTGTCACCCTGCTTATTTAACTTATATGCAGGGTACATATTTTAAAATGCTGGGCTGGATGAAGCTCACGCTGGAATCAAGATTGCCAGGAGAAATATCAATAACCTCAGATATGCAGATGACACCACCCTTAAGGCAGAAAGTGAAGAGGAACTAAAGAGCCTCTTTTTGAAGGTGAAAGAGGAGAGTGAAAAAGTTGACTTAAAACTCAACATTCAAAAAGCTAGGATCATGGGACTCCGGTCTCATCAGTTCATGGCAAATAGATGGAGAAAAACTGTAAAGAGTGACAGACTTTATTTTCTTGGTCTTCAAAATCACTGCACATGGTGACTACAGCCATGAAATTAAAAGATGCTTGCTCCTTGGAAGAAAAGCTATGGCAAACCTAGATAGCATATTAAAAAGCAGAGATGTTACTTTGCTGACAAAGGTCCATATAGTCAAAGCTATGTTTTTTTCCTGTAGTAATGTATGGCTGTGAGAGTTGGACCATAAAGAAAGCTGAGCACCAAAGAATTGATGCTTTTGAATGGTGGTGTTGGAGAAGACTCTTGAGAGTCCCTTGGACAGCAAAGAGATCCAACCAGTCCATACTAAAGGAAATCAGTCCTGAATATTCATTGAAAGGACTGATGCTGAATCCGAAGCTCCAGTACTTTGGCCACCCGATGCAAAGAACTGACTCATTTGTAAAGGCCCTGATGCTGGGAAAGATTGAAGGCAGGAGGAGAAGTGGACAACAGAGGATGAGATGGTTGGATGGGATCACTGACTCTATGGACATGAGTCTGAGCAAGCTCTGGGAGTTGGTGATGGACAGGGAAGCTGGCATGCTGCAGTCCATGGGGTCACAAAGAGTCAGACATGACTGAGCGACTAAACTGAACTGATGAAACAGAGTACACAGACCCTGAGTGCTGGAAGAAATAAAATGAAATAGATACCAGCTAAAGACATCTCACTTCCTTTGCTAGGTCACTGGCAGTGCATTTGCCACTGCCAGGAGTGCTGATGTAGCAATAGGTGAGGTGTGCAGGCTGGATGAAGGACAGGTGCAGCCTATGCCTGTGACAGGTATGTTCTACATCTGTTGATCCCAGTAACCCTTTGGGAGAAGAGGAATGGGAAACTCTGGGCAGGTGGTGCTCCCATTGTCAAACACCCACATTTTGTAGCCATTTATCATTTAAACCATTCATTTCCCATTACAGGTGAAGAAGCTGTGGCTGAGAGAGATGAAGTAACTTTCCTGTAANTAAAAAATTTGTGTCTTTTCTGTGATGTTTGAGGTCTCAGCTGAGAAGACTTAAAACACTTAAATAACTGAATGACTGGAAGGCAAAATCATCTAAAAGCTCATTCATTCATATTTCTGAAGGCTGCTGCTAACTATAGACTTGGGCCTTAGCTGTAGGTTTATTAGAATTATCTCCAAAATACTTAGCATAATTTCTCATGGTTTTTCTGTTTCTTTAAAGCATAGAGAGAGGGTTCTAAGAACAAGTATCCCAGAAGTAGGAGGCAGAAGCTCTATCACCATTTGCTGTTTGAATTCAGAAGTTATATAGCTTCACTTCTACCAGTCATTGGTCCATCTAGACTCTAAGAAATAGGGTCAACATCACACTATAACCAAAGCAAAAAGAACAGTCCTGAATATTCATTGAAAGGACTGATGCTGAATCCGAAGCTCCAGTACTTTGGCCACCCGATGCAAAGAACTGACTCATTTGTAAAGGCCCTGATGCTGGGAAAGATTGAAGGCAGGAGGAGAAGTGGACAACAGAGGATGAGATGGTTGGATGGGATCACTGACTCTATGGACATGAGTCTGAGCAAGCTCTGGGAGTTGGTGATGGACAGGGAAGCTGGCATGCTGCAGTCCATGGGGTCACAAAGAGTCAGACATGACTGAGCGACTAAACTGAACTGATGAAACAGAGTACACAGACCCTGAGTGCTGGAAGAAATAAAATGAAATAGATACCAGCTAAAGACATCTCACTTCCTTTGCTAGGTCACTGGCAGTGCATTTGCCACTGCCAGGAGTGCTGATGTAGCAATAGGTGAGGTGTGCAGGCTGGATGAAGGACAGGTGCAGCCTATGCCTGTGACAGGTATGTTCTACATCTGTTGATCCCAGTAACCCTTTGGGAGAAGAGGAATGGGAAACTCTGGGCAGGTGGTGCTCCCATTGTCAAACACCCACATTTTGTAGCCATTTATCATTTAAACCATTCATTTCCCATTACAGGTGAAGAAGCTGTGGCTGAGAGAGATGAAGTAACTTTCCTGTAATCATCAGTAGAACAAGGCTTCAAACTCTAGACTGTTGGGCACTATGTCTTTCCTTTTTTCTGCTGCCCAACCATAGTATCTGTTTTCTTGGTGGACCCCTGTGGGCTAAACCATGTTGTTAAGTATACAAGGAAGATGGGGAGGAATAATAAACTCTGAAATTTCTTTTTGACTTTATAGGCATTGCTTGAAATAAATTCATGAGAAAGAAATTCAAGGAGAAAGAGGAAAAGGATGAAGTGGAAGTATTCTGTTTTAAAAAGAATTTAGTTTAGTTACATTGAATAAACCTAGAAAAAACAAATAGTGCAGAAACAAATGGTGTTAGGAGAATCATTTCCTTGAGGTTCCCACAATGCATTTTGATCTCTAAGAAGAGAGGCTCATTAAAAAGGAAGATTATCTGCTTATTTGGAATGACAAATCTATCCTTATAATCATGGCTGCAAATACTTGGGAGCCTGATCATAAGCACATTTTCAAAATCTTTGCAAAGGTTAATGAATGATAATAATTACTCTATTCAGTGGCAAAAGCTTTGCTTTGGAGTGTCATAGTAACAATTTTGCTATTCATATTCTAAAATGGATCTACATAGAACGTTGCTTATAATTCCTGTGCTTTTCCCCTTCCTTTCGGGTTCACTAGTACACTCTCTTCATTTTATATCAAGTAGTTCAACTATTTCATGACTGTCAGTTACTGCATTAAAAAAAAAAAATCACACTTTGGGTTTTAGTTCTCCAGTGAGCCAGGGCCAAATTTGTTGACATCGTGGCTGCAGGAACCTTTGTTTCCTTCAAGGTAAATGAACTCCCATTTCAATATTGAAGTTTCAGGAACACCGAAGAGCAGTTCTAAAATTACACAGTTGATGCTCTTAATTGCAATGTGGGCCTGGAGACCAATGCTGAGTTGCAAATTAGTAAAATTCTTCTGAAGTGGAAAGGTCATATTCAATGAGACTGTAGGATTTAAGCTATAAAAACCTGGGAAGGCATCTACGTTTGCATAGGAAAAAAATTCACCCCGATGCAGCCCTGATGATTAGTGAAGAATAATACCAAGAGTGTTCCGAGTACCCAGGATAAGGTTAGCCACAAGTGAGGTAGGATGTAGAGGGTGTCCAGGGGAAATGTGAGGGAGGGACCACATGCCACTTTTGTCTTATAGCTTTCCTCCATGCTGCAAAGTGACAGAGACAGGAGAGTCTCTTTTAGTGATAATTGTGCAAATTCCTCTACCCTCACTTCTCAGTGTAAAAGCCATATGTGGAAGCAGAGGCCATGGAAATAGAACTGGGTTTCTTGTTCAACCCCTCAATCTCTTTAAAATTCTCTTCTTTAGCTACAGATAAACATCCCTTCCTGGAGGTAAACTTACCCTACATATATAAAAGATACCATTTAAGCAGTATATGAGGGCTTCCCTGGTAGCTCAGCTGGGAAAGATTCCACCTGCAATGCTGGAGACCTGGGTCGATCCTTGGGTTGGGAAGATCCCCTGCAGAAGGGAATGGCTACCCACTTCAGTATTCTGGCCTAGAGAATTCCATGGACTACAGTCTATGGGGTTGCGAAGAGTTGGACATGACTGAGCAACTTTCACTTCACAAGCAATATATGTAGAAATAGGTTCTTCCGTGCTCATTTCATCTCCAGTTCATTAGTCCACAGCACCTGTAAGTTTTCATTCTTTTTTCTCATTTTGATATTTCCACTTTTTTTGTGATGATTTGCTTCAGCATTTCTGTTTCACAGAGACTCATTCTGGAAGGATCATTAGTTTTTCTTTTTACAAGGCCCCAGTAATGCTTCCTTTCTAACAGCCCTTTGCTCATATGATCTCCTTGTATGATCCTAGCCTCTGACATGGAAGCTTTCATTTGTGGAGTTTGGACATGCAGGCATGACCTTTTCAGCCCAGGACTAAAGACCATATCCTTATATCCTTAAGAAGCAGAGATAGTTCTCTGGCCTCTCAACATTCTTATTCCTCAAGATGGGACAGAGCCTGGGCTTTTACCTTAATCTCTTTACATCCCATTTTTATTCCAGCCCACCCTTCCCCTCATCGCTGCATGCATTGTAGCCTGTACTTTGTCAGCTTTGAGGCAAAATTCAGTTAAATCACTGGAATCTATAAGAAATTCAAGAGATTTACTGAATGTTTGTGGGGTCTAAGGGAGAGGTTACCTCACAAAGCTCACAGCATATTTCTTGAAAAACCTATGTCTTATTTCTTTTTCCATCTTCCCTCCTACACCTACACCTTAGCTGGGGATTCTGCTTTTCTGCTGATACTTACCCTGCACATAAACTTACCCCACATAGCTCTGCAGCTTTTACTCCATTCCCCAGGTTTCCTCAGCATTCACTCTTTCCTCTCCTTATTATGTAAAGTAGCTGTTTGCTTTCCTGAAGGAAATCTAGTGCCCAGCCCAGTACCCTTGTCTGGAGGCTGATTCTTCTGGATTTGGATGAGCAGGCTTACCTTTGCAGCAAAGCTAGCTTTCTCCTTACAAAAGAATTCTCTGACTAGCTGTTATTAGAAAAAGATAAACATTTTTGCATACTCATAAATGGGATTATTAATACTTCATAGGCTTACTGAGAGGATGAAAGGAAATAGAGAACATGGAGTATTTAGCACAATGTAGTTTAGCATTATCATCGTTGAATGGAATCAGATTATGCAATTTTTATCTGCTCTCCCCCTGGTTCTCTGTGGCTACCTGCATTCCAATAGTTACAGCTGAGTTGTCTGAGGTTGTTCCTAGCTTTGAGCTCCCCAAGGGTAAGTGCTTCATCTTATCCACCCTTGTATCTCCAGTATCTGCTGCAGTATGCAGTGCACAGTGATGCACATTAAATGTTTGAACAATTGAATCTTTGGCCTGAGAAGCTTCTAGTACATTCTGAAAAAGCACTGTACATAGAGAAAAAGACAGATCTGAGGAGGAAAGAAAACTAAGGTCCAGGGTCATTGCTGAAAACTGTTCAATACACTGAAAGCACTTTGCAGGAAGGGGCCAGGAGGGGCTGTGTTCCCTCATCCGTGGATCTCTAGTACCCAATACCATGTAGTCACAGAGGAGGCCCCCAGTGTACCCCACCCACAACAGACTTCTCACAGTCACTTTATTGTCAGTGGCTTCAGTGCTTAACTTTTAAACTTAGTAAATTTTGATTTAATAAGTAATCTTTAATGTCAGTGAATGAGGTTCTAATTGTATGAATTATTTATCACAAGTCACCTACTATGGCAAAAGGATCAGCTCTAGGAATCTCTGTGCTTTCACCAAGTTCTTACTGTGCGTTATGTCTCCGGTTTTCTTTCCACTGCTTGAACAGACAGTCCCATGGCTAATTCAAAGGGAGAAGGAAGGATCTAACTGTGTGCAATATCTTCACTGTGTGGTCTGCTTTCCCTGGACCCAAGAGGAGTATGTGTGGGGAAGGACTGGGCTAAAACATTGAAGCGTCCCATGAAAATGCTGAAATTTGGTGTCCCATCAATCTGTTTTTCTTAAATATTTGTTCAACTGAGGCAAGGACCTATCTCATGGGGAAAGGATGCATATTTTAAATGGGGGAAGATACAGCTCTAAGTAATTCACATCAGTCCCAAAGTTGTGTACCCAACTCAGACAAAAGAAATCTCTCCATTAAACCAATCAACTTTCTTAGAAGACAGTTCATGGATGTGCAGTCTCATGTTAGTTGAATATGTTCTTGGGTGGGTGAGGGGCTCATCCAATACCAAGTGGTTTTAAAAAATATTTTCCCTAATCACATAACCTGAAAAGAGTTCTTGTGAAATACATTTTTTCTAACTCACTAAATTTCCATTGTTTCCTTAGTATCCACGATTGATGGACCTCCAGCTGGTATTACCTTAATATTTCACATTTAGCTTGGGAGGTTGAACTCTGGCTCAAAAAAAGTATATTTTAAATGTATGATTCCACTTATTACATTGGAAAATATAATATGAATGTTGATATGATTTCTTTTAAAATTATTTTTAAGTATTTATTTTTTAATTGGAGGATAATTTATTTACAGTGTTGTGTTCATTTCTGCTATACAACAATATGAACCAGTCATAAGTGTACACATATTCCCTCCTCTTGAGCTTCTTTCCCCTCCCCCTTCTACCCTTCTAGGTCATCACAGAGCACCAGGCCGAGTTCCTTGTGCTATACAGCAACTTCCCACTAGCTATCTATTTTATATATGACTGCTCTTCTAATTTATCACATCCTCTCCTTCCCACTCTGTGGCTACAAATACATTTTCTACTTCTGTGTCTCTATTCCTACCCTGAAAATAGGTTCATTGGTACCATTTTCTAGATTCCACATATATGCATTAATATATGATATTTCTTTCTTTCTTTTTGACTTATTTCATTCTATATAATAGACTCTTTGTTCACCCACCTCAATTCAACTGGCTCATGCTCATTTGTTTTTCATGGCAGAGTAGTATTCCATTACATATATATACCACAACTTCTTTATTCATTCAACTGTCGATGGACATCTAGGTTGCTTCCATGTCTTCTCTGATTGCCATGGCTATGACTTTCAAAACTATGTTGAATAATAGTGGCAAGACTGGGCACCCTTGATATGATTTCTTATTAATTTTGATCTCCACATATTTTTGGTGTAATATTTTTTATTTTTATTTTTTTAATTGAGGTATAGTTAATTTAAAATCTTGTGTTACTTTCAGATATAGAATAAAGTGACAATTTATTGGTTTAGTATTTACTTTATTATTCCAGCAGCTGATGTTTATTAACTCTGAGGTTCAAAATTGCTATTCCAGGTTCTATGTCTCTGAAAAAGTGGTCCTAGAATGCATTTTGAAGCATTTCCCACAAAGGTTGCTCTGATGATTATGGTCAGACTGACTGAATAAACACATGAGTGGGGCTGATGAAAGATCTTGCTTATTTGTGGCTCTTATACCTTGAGCTACTCCTCAGATTTACACAATGGTTAAATGGGAATAATCGTTTCTACCATTTTTCTTTATGATGGGAGAAATCTGTTATTGAACAATCCCATTTTGATAGGTAGAATTCAAAATTTTGGTGCTAAGACAGACTTTAGAAAACTGTTCCAACCATTTACTTTTACAGATGAAAATTCTGAGGCCACAAGTTACAAGACTTGTCTAAGGTGTTCTGTCACATAGGAGAAAGCTTTTTCTTTTTTTGCCTGTGTTGGTGATTGTTGTTACTATTTGCCGTTGTGAGAATTTTATCAGGTTTTCTCTGATTGTAGCACATCCAAGGATTTCAAGCATTTGGTTTAGTTTAAGTCACTCCAAACCCAATGCCAACCTCCATGATTTAGCTGGCCATGGAGGGCAAGTATCTTGCCATTCATACTGTTCACTGCACCCAGGGTAGGTGAGGCGCGACCAGGGAAAATGGAAGAAGACTCGAGGAGCTGTAGGGGCTGCAGACTTGTTTCTTTTCTCTGGGCAGCAGCAGCAGGAAGTCTTCAAAGACTACTGATTTACTAAGACAGACAAAAGTGGCCCATGGCCAAGTGGGCATGCAGGCGCAGTGCTACCAAGGTCAGCAATATTGCTGTTCATAAAACATAAGGTATGAGACTGTGAGAGAGTGGGGCAGGAGAGCCTGACTGACGCCGTGTTGTCAGTTAATTTCTCCATAGCAAGGCACATTAATAAAACACAATCTCTTGTAGAATATTAGCAAACTGATTAACTGGTCAGCTGTAGGGATATTCTGAGAACCAGATGGACATTTGACAGAATCCCATCAAATTTTCATGGAGGTAATTAGTTTCCTCCACTTTGAGCCATTCAGTTATACAGTAGCAATTAAACTCCAGCCTACAACATTAAAATATGATTAGCCCTTTGCTAATAATACAAAAGAAACATCAAGGTGAGTATGAAGGAGGAGCGAGAAGGTCTGAAGTACAAGGATTTATTTTCAGATTGTATGTTCGGTGTTCTCTCACCCCTGAGTGAGATGACAGAATCGTTTTGGTGAGACACATCAGCCATTATTTTTCTTAATAAAAATTGGAAGTACAGTATGTCATATCTTTGATTTCTGCCAAGGAATTTTCTAGAATATTATGTGCTATTCTAGTTCAGATACCAGTAGGATTTTTTCAAGCAACACTGGCAAAGGTTGAAACAATTAGGACTATTCAGCCTGGCTTCCCTGGTGGCTCAGTTGATAAAAGATCCACCTGCAATGCTGGAGACATGGGTTCGATCCCTGGGATGGGAAGATACCCTGGAGAAGGAAATGGCAACCCACTCCAGTATTCTTGCCTGGGAAATCCCTTGGGCAGAGGAGCCTGGCGGTCTACAGTGCATGGGGTTACAAAAGTCAAACACGACTTAGGCAACTAAACCACCACCACAAGTCTGACAAAGAGCTAGCTGAAGGGTACCCCAGGGTGAGCTACTGCAGGCAGAGCTTTTCTAGACAGGGCTGCTGCTGCTGCTGCTAAGTTGCTTCAGTCATGTCTGACTCTGTGTGACCCAATAGATGGCAGCCCACTAGGCTCCTCTGTCCCTGGGATTCTCCAGGCAAGAACACTGGAGTGGGTTGCAATTTCCTTCTCCAATCCATGAAAGTGAAAAGTGCAAGTGAAGTCGCTCAGTCGTGTCCAACTCTTAGCAACCCCATGGACTGCAGCCTACCAGACTCCTCCATCCATGAATTTTTCCAAGCAAGAGTACTGGAGTGGGGTGCCATTGCCTTCTCCCTAGACAGGGCAGTGATAAACATTCTTTACCTCCACTGAAGCCAGGACAGAGAGAAACTAGATTAAATTTTAGTGGATACTGGGTTAAAAATTAATTATCATTAGTTGAAGACATGGAGAAGGAAATGGCAACCCACTCCAGTGTTCTTACCTAGAGAATCCCGTGGACAGAGCAGCCTGGTGGGCTGCTGTCCTTAGGGTCATATAGAGTCGGACATGACTGAAGTGACTTAGCATGCATGCATGCATTGGGGCAGGAAATGGCAACCCACTCCACTATTCTTGCGTGGAGAATCCCAGGGATAGGGGAGCCTAGTGTGCTGCCATCTATGGGGTCACACAGAGTTGGACACAACTGAAGTGACTTAATAGCAGCAGCAGCAGCAGTTGAAGATGATAGCAGTTGAAGATGAAACTATTTAGAACTCTTGGTTGAAAAGGAGAAAAACCCAAGTCAGACTTAAGTAAAAAAATAATTTCTTAGGTTTTTTAACTGACGAGATCACAGTTTATGCACTTTGGGGAAGGCTTGGTCTAAGTTCTCAGTTCTAAGGACTGTTTCTTCTCTTTTTATCTCCTAGCTGGCTTGTCTTTCTCCCTGTCTTTTCTTTTCCTTTCTTCCTTCCTCCTCCTTCCTTTCTTTCAAAATAATTTGAGATGAAATTAACCTAAATTTAATCATCTTTAAGTGAATAATTTTAGTACATTCACAGTGATGTGCCTTTATCTAGTTCCAAAACATTTCCATCACTCCAAAGTAAAAGCCTTACCCATTAAGCAGTTACCCCTTGTCTCCCTACCACTCCCATCTAACCACCAATCTATCTCTATGGGTATTCTCTCTCTATGGGTATATCTATTCTGGCTATTTCATATGAATGGAAATATGTGACTTTTATGCTTGGCTGATTTTATTTAGTATCATGATTTGGAGATTTATTCATACTGCAGTACATACAAGTACTTCATATTTTTATGGCTGAATAAAAATACCATTGTATGTATAGACCATAATTTGTCTATTGATGCATTGATGAACATTTAGGCTATTTTATTTCATTCTTTTTTTTTTTTTTTTCGGTGGCCCATAAGAGGCTATTTTCATTCTCTGGCTATTGTTAATAGTGCTGTTATGAACATGTTTATACACGTAATTGTTTGAATGCATGGTTTTTATTCTTTTGGATACATACCTGGGAATGGTATTGCAAGTTCATGTGGCAATTCTGTTTAGCTTTTTGAGAAAATGCCAAACTGTTTTGGCATTATATATATATAGACATGATTTTGGTTAACTTTTGATATAGCATAGTATAAAACAATTTTCAGACGGCAAGGAGAATTCAAGGAAAAAGAGGTAGAAGAAGTTCCCTTCAGAGGACTTTGTATCAGTCAGAGTCCATTCAGGAAAATGAAACACTCCATTTATTTTAATAGAAATTTTAATGAAAAAGATATGTTAAGAAGATATCTAAATAATGATAAAGGGAAACACTGAGGTACATAAGAATAGTACCTTCAGTAATAGACAAGAGGCTGGGGCCATTAAAATCTGGGAGAAGAGGCCCCAGACCACCACCCCATTATCTCTGAAGTGGTGCACTAACGCTGGTTCTGGGAGTGTGTAAAACATGTGAAATTGAAATCAACTACTGCTGTAGGTACAGAAAGCAAAAAAGGAGGTAATCTTCCTCTCCTGCAGCCCTCCAACCCCTCTCTAGCACCCCGTGTTGGCAGAGCTTAATACAGCACAAGCTGGCAAAGTAGAAATACCATTTACAGGTTCCCATTTCCAGGAGTGGAAAAGGTCAGTTTTTGTTCCAGTCCCAAAGAAGGGCAAAAACAAACAAACAAACAAAAAGAACGTTCAAACTACTGCACAATTGTGCTCATTTCACATGCTAGCAAGGTAATACTCAAAATCCTTCAAGCTAGGCTTCAACAGTGTGTGAACCAAGAAATTGCAGATGTACAAGCTGGATTTAGAAAATGCAGAAGAACCAGAGATCAAATTGTCAACATCTTTTGGATCAGAGAAAAAGCAAGGTAATTCCAGAAAAAAAAAACAGCTACTTCTGCTTCATTGACTATGCTAATGCCTTTGACTGTGTGGATCACAACAACCCATGGAAAAGTTTTCAAAAGAGGAATACCAGATCACCTTACCTGCCTCCTGAGAAATGCATGTCAAGAAATGCATGTCAAGAAGCAACAGTTAGAACTAGACATGAAACAAATGACTGGTTCCTAACTGTGAAAGGAGTACATCAAGGCTGTATATTGTCAACATGCTTATTTTACTTATATGCAGAGTACATCATGCAAAATGCTGGGCTGAATGAAGTTCAAGCTGGAATCAAGATTGTTGGGAGAAAATATCAATAATCTCAGATATGCAGTTGACACCACCCTTATGGCAGAAAGCAAAGAGGAACTAAAGAGCTTCTTGATGAAGGTTAAAGAGAAGCGTGAAAAAGCTGTCTTAAAACTCAACATTCAAAAAACTAAGATCATGGCATCCAGTTCCATCACTTCATGGCAAATAGATGGGGAAACAATGGAAACAGTGACAGACTTTTTTTTTCTTGGGCTCCAAATTTACTGTGGATGTTGACTGCTATCATGAAATTAAAAGATGCTTGCTCCTTGGAAGAAAAGCTATGACAAACCTAGACAGCATTTTAAAAAGCAGAGATACTGCTTTGCCAGCAAAGGTCCATATAGTTAAAGTTATGGTTTTTCACTGTAGTCATCTATGGATGTGAGAGTTGGACCATAAAGAAGGCTGAGTGCCGAAAATTGATGCCTTTGAACTGTGGTGTTGGAGAAAACTCTTGAGAGTCCCTTTGTCTGCAAGGAGATCCAACCAGTTAATCCTAAAAGAAATCAACCCTGAATATTCATTGGAAGAACTGATGCTGAAGTTGAAACTCCAATACTTTGGCCACCTGATATGAAGAACTGACTCACTGGAAAAGACCCTGACGCTGGGAAAGATTGAAGGCAGGAGGAGAAGGTGATGATAGATGATGAGATAATAGGATGGCATCACCGACTCAATCCATGTGAGTTTGAGCAAACTCTAGGAGATGATGAAGGACAGGGAATCCTGGCGTGCTGCAGTCCATGGGGTTGCAAAGAGTAGGACATGATTTAGTGACTGAACAAACAAAAAATCTCCAAGATCACAAAACAGATTGTAGCAGAGTTGAGAGAAAATAGCTTAATTTAACACTGCTTTTAAAAAAGGAAATTTATGTAAGAAACGAGGCACCGGTCTATGTTAGATGCAGGATGCAGGATACTTGGGACTGGTGCACGGGGATGATCTGGAGAGACGTTGTGGGGTGGGAGGTGGGAGGGGGATTCAGGATTGGGAGCTCGTGTACACCTGTCGTGGATTCATGTCGATGTATGGCAAAGCCAATAGAGTAAAGTAAAATAAAGTAAAAAAAAAAACCAAAAAACAAAACCATAGTTCCAAGTTAAAAAAAAAATAAAGAAGGAAATTTCAGAGTTACAGTGAAACTGTTCCTATATCAAACTAGAAACGAGGTTGGATTTTTTAATAAATCAGAGGTTTTTATTTTCTGAATTTAAGTTTACCTTTATAGATTTGAGGAATTAATATAATTAAACTCTGGCCTCTCCCTAGTCCTACCCTATATAACATCATGCTTGAAACTTTCAGATCTTCTCAAATTTGTTTCCACTCTGTAATTTATCCATTGAAGTTTTGTTTGAAGCTGATGTGGAAAAATCTAAACTTTGAAATCAGATATGTGTGAATTCAGTCTTGCCTCTGCCACTTTGCTTGTGGATTAACACTGGGTGAGTTAGTCTTAATTCTCTCACCTTTTAAATGAACAGTGGATAGTACATATATATATGCTACTGCTAAGTCACTTCAGTCGTGTCCGACTACCCCATAGACGGCAGCCAACCAGGCTCCCCCGTCCCTGGGATTCTCCAGGCAAGAACATTGGAGTGGGTTGCCATCTCCTTCTCCAATGCAAGAAAGTGAAAAGTGAAAGGGAAGTCACTCAGTCGTGTCCGACTCTTTGTGACCCCATGGACCGCAGCCTACCAGGCTCCCCTGTCCATGGGATTTTCCAGGCAAGAGTACTGGAGTGGGGTGCCATCGCCTTCTCATATATATATCTCATAGGGTTTTATAAAATTTATATGAAATAATGTGTAAAAAAACCTGGCAAGCTGTCTGGCACGGCAGTGATATTTACTTAATAAAAGCAAATTCCTCTTGTTCTTTTTACTCAATGCCTCTAATTGAGAATAAACTATGAGTTTTAGACAAATCATCTCCCTGAATGTAGAATCTCACTTTTCCAGCAGCAACAAAAATTAGACAGGCACTTGCGCCCTCTCTGTTATAGCTCCCCCAAATAACCACTGGTCTAAGTGTCCGTATGATTACTTGCTATGTCATCATTGCCAAGACAAGTTTCCCACTTTCTCCTTCCAACTAGAATGCCATTCTTGGGCTTCCTGCTATGGAGAAATTCTCTGACTCCAAGATGGGTTGTTGCCTTCTCCATGTCCCCCTGAACTGCCCTAAGTTCTCTTTATTGAGAATTGAGGGCAAAGACCCATCTTCAAAGGAGGCAAGGTGGACTTTAGTGAATTGTTGTGCATTGTAAGCTTGTACTTCCAAGGTTTGGAGATGGTATTTCTGAACTACCATAAGGTTTCCTTCCTTGGCAAGTACAGGATGCATTGATGCTGGCAGAAGTCCCAAGAATTCCTTGGGCCACTTTATAGTGAAATTATAACTGAATAAATAGTCATAGATGTGTAGAAGGCTGGGATGCTCTGGAGGTTAACAGAGAGACAGAGGTGATTGCTTTATTATCAGGAAATGAAGAATTGGGTCATAATTTGCTTTTACTTCATCAGAGAGTATGAACTTACTAAGCATCTCCTGTCCTCTCTTCGCCTTTTATTGAACCAGAGACGATTTGATGTGAGTCTCCTGAGAGTTTTCCTGAATGCAGTTTGTGAGAGGGACTTTGCTCTCTGAGGACCCCCTGATGAGAAAGTTTTAACACATGCTGTTACCACCATCACGGAGGTCAGTGCTTTTGGCTTCAGTGTGCTCATAGGCCTCTTTGCACATGGAAGTTAATAACGTGTGGAAACTCAATTTAAAAACAAAATCATCTTTGAGTCACATGAGGGTAGAAAAGCAGGGTAACACTCCAGTTTTCTTCTTTTTAAACAATCTGTTTCCTTCCCCCCCCCTGTTTCTTCTCAACTTCTTTTATCCTTTCTTTGAATCAAGCTGCTTCTGGACTGCAAACTCACAATGCTACTTTTCAGCTTGGATTGAATTTTTACAGCAAGTCATAAACCCTTGGAAATAGGATTTATAATGGAAACGCTGATACAGGCCTAGCCTGCGTGGCCAGAGAAGTGTTCAAATAATACTGGAGAGTAATATTCTTCAAATCTAATACTCTATAGATTTTTCTCCTGCTGTGATTCAAACTGACCCAATTCTTTCTCTGACTTCTTCGGTGCCAAAGCCTATGTCCTGCCATGTCCCTGACTAGAATGTCTGGGTCACATTGATATGTGACAGAACATGACATGACACGGTTAACTCCTGTAGGCTGAGACCATCTGGGCTGAATACATGGCTGAACCCCATTAAAGCCTTTATACAAACTTGCATTGTTCTGGTGGGGGTGAGAAAACCAACTTGTCTTTTGGGCACCCAAAAGCTAGCTAGACTTGGGGGAGGGGGAGTTCTGGAAGGAGCTGAGATTCCTAGAGTGAGGCAGGCATGGGATGGAGGGGACAGGCATGGCAAACTGTGCTAGTCTAGGAGGCAGACCCTCATAGGAGGGAGAGCAGACAGGTAAGCAGACAGGCTGCCCTGGCAGGTGTGCAGAGCACAGTGATGGGGAGCCAGGAAGCATCCATAGAAATCCAAGCAGGCGGCTTCCTTAAGGGAAGTCTTGTGGCAGGTAGCACTGTTTCGGTTCCTGGCCATGATTCCTAGGGGATGGGGGCAAAGTTGGAGTATAATTTAAACAACAACAGAAGACACCCCATAGCCTCTGCCCTCAGTTCCTGGCAAATATTCCAAAACCCTTGGAATTTCCTGAGTGATGGGAGTGTCTTTTGTTATTGACAAGGAGCCCCTTTCTCCATACCTGAATTCCTGCTAGTGAGATGACTCAAGGTGGCGCCTCAGACAGTTTCCAGGGAAAGGCTCGCTACCTACGGTGACTAGAGTTGGCACTTTCAGACCACTGTTCATTTCCTGAGGTGGTAAGGAGGGATGGGGGCTTCCCAGGTGGTGCTAGTTGTAAAGAACCCACCTGCCAATGCAGGAGACAAGAGACATGAGAGATGCAGGTTCGATCTCAGGGTCGGAAAGATCCCCTGGAGGAGGGCATCACAACCCACTCCAGTATTCTTGCCTGGAGAATCCCATGGATATAGGAGCCTGGTGGGCTACAGTCCACATGGTAACAAAGAGTCAGACACAACTGAAGTGATTTAGCGAGCAGGCATGCACATACGAAAGGATGGAGATTAAGTTAAATCACCAATGTCTTAGCCAATCATGCCTAAGGAAGGAAGACTTGATAAAAACTCCTGAAGAGCAAGTTTTGAGGAGATCCCAAGTTGATGATTATTTGACACGAGGGGAAGCTGGTGCACCCAGAGAGATCATGGAAGCTCTGCACTCCCTCCAGCCCCACACCCTGCCCCGAGCTTCTCTTCTAAGTGACTGTCCTGAATAAGTATAGATTTTCCTGAGTAGGCGAGTAGATTTAGTGAGTTACGAAACCACAGGGTGAGCCATAGGAACTCCCACAATTATAATTGGCTGGGCAAAAGAGCAGATATCCTGGGGACCCCATTTACAGTTGGTGTCTTGTGGTGTCTTATAGCTGTGGGGTCTGTGCTAGCTTCCATAGTTGGAAGTGAGTTGAATTAAAGTTGTTCATGAATTGAATTAAATTGTAGGGCACTCAGTAAAAGAATATGAGAATTGGCTTTTGTTTGGAAAATGATGTAGGGACTGAGGGAAGTGAGGTACTGGCAAAAGCAAATCTCAGGAGGAGGGAGACCTGGAATAAAGGCTACTCCTGCTATTTACTAGGTGTGGGGTGGCTGACGAGAGAATCTCTCAATTTCTGTTTCCTCATCTGTAAAATGGGCATAATGACCTATTTGTTAATTGATTGCATTTTCTCTTTTTTTTTTGTCATTTGCATTTTATTTTATTTTCTGTCCAAGAATTTCTCTTTTTCATGATGAATACGTAGCCAACAAAAACTGTTTGTGAATGAATGAGTGAAGAACTCAAAGTAAATAGGTAGCCTATGCAGGGTCTTCAACTCAGGGAACAAACAAGGAACTGAGCCATGCGAGTAAGTACAAGGTTAGAGCTACAGAGGAGGGTGTCTTTGTCTTAAGTATATGCACGAAGCCCTCAAATCCCTTTTCCATCTTATGCCTGAGATCAGAATTTGGTCTAGTTTCTTTGAAACCTGCAAGAAGAGGTTAGAAGACACACCTTACGGGGAGAAGAAGGCTATAGAGGCTGGGACATGACTAGGGCCTGGCTGGCATGGTGCGGAAGAGGAGCAAGCACAGCCTCTACCCTCAAACCACCTGGGTTCTAATCCTGGCTCTGCTAACTAGCTGTATGACAGATATCAGGTAAGTCAACCTCTCTGACTTTGTTTCATAATCTATAAAGTGAGGTTAAGGGCAGTTCTGGCCTCATGGGTTCTTATGAGGGAAACTGTTGGTTTGAAAACTTGGGAGCTTCCTGGGTGAAATCTGAAACTGGCCCCATATGTGCAGGGCAAGGAGAGACCAAGAAAGAGGCATATCTCTCCAGACTGGTAGGTGGCAGGTTTAATAAGCAAGGAACTTACATATGAAGCTCGTCTTGGGCAACTAAAAGAGAAGTAGATTTCCATACACCCATCAGAACATTAAAAAGTTATATAGAGGCTTTAATGGGGTCGAGTCATGTATTCAGCCCAGATGGTCTCAGCAAAATGCTGGTCTAGGCTGCACCCCTGAAACCATTGTGGAAATGGTGGGCATAAGGGCACTTAAGGATGTATGTGGATGGGTGAGGAGACTCCACTTCCCCGGGTCCAGCTCACAGGTGAACCATTGGTCACATCCTCTCCTGCAACAGTAATTGGAGACTGTAACAGGCACACCTCTGAAACATGGGACTTGATTAGTAAGTGTTACTAGGTGTTATTCTTGCTTTTGTTCTTTCTGAGAGAACGAGTTCAGTAGTAAAGCAGGGTGGGTGCTAAGGGGCACATCCTTAGCAGCTTCCAGAAAAACCAGAGTCTAGCAAGGAAGATGAAAAGAGCAGACACCTCTCCGCAGCAACTCCAATTCCTCCCAAACTGAGTGGAAAAGTTAAGAGGTAGGGTCTGGGGCACCTAAAAAAGCTTCCATTATTCATCATTTCTTGTCAGAACCTGAAAGCACAGTTTCTTTCTGCCAGGGCTTTGTGTTCCACTGGCCCCTGACCCAGGTTAAAAGGCTGATGAAGGAGCCCTGAGCCTTGTGAACTCCTGTTTGAATGAGGTGTTGGGATGGGTTACCACAATACCGGTGTGAACCGAGGATGGAAGAAGTATCTACTTTGCTTGTCTCTCCATGAGAGAGCCTCACAGACAGGAAGGAAAGAGGGAGAGCCAATCGCTTCAGCTCCAGAGATCTACGCAGGTAGAGGGACAGTTGTTGTGGTTTAGTCGCTCAGTTGTATCCAACTCTTTTGTGACCCCTGGACTGTAGCTCAAAACACTGGAGTGGGTTGCTATTTCTTCTCCAGGGGATCTTCCCGACCTAGGGATCAAACCTGTATCTCCCACATTGTCAGGCTGAGTCTTTACCACTGAGTCACCAGGGAGGCGGATGGACAGTAGGTCGGTTTAACTCTACACACAGAATCTCACCTCTCAGCCTTCAGGTGAAGAACCTGACACCGACAATTAATGCTCACTTAATACAACTGGGGAAATTCACTTGCTGACATAGGTGTTTTTATAAAAGCTTTTAATGAAAATTTTGCTGCCATTGTTTTTGAACAAAATAGATCACAGAGGGTCTTCTGTGGATAGTGAACAGGTAATTGGTGGAGAGCCACAGGGCATGCAGGTCGCTGGGAGCTCACTGGCCGCAGGGGATGAGGTCGAAGCTGGGGAAGCTCTTTCGAAGGAGGCGTCTCAGGTCTGGTTGGTGGGGGGACTCACAGTGCCTCTGAGTGGGCTCTTTTTCTAATGTGACCTTATGAAAGATTCAGCGGAAAACTTATTTTTTCCCTGCTAGTGTCTGGCTCTTCTTTTGATTCTTTTTTAAAGCTTTAGGTGAGCAAGAGCAGCAGTTGGAGGCTGGATATTTTTCTTCTTGTTTAGCCTGAAGGCTGTGTGCAGCTCTGGCAGTTAACCTCATAAATTAAGGCCTTTGAAGAACATACCTGTTTTTGTCCAACTTGGCAAGTCTTAAGAGTCAGTATTTTCCCAGGGAGGCTTCATCAGTATAGAATGAGAGAGACTGAAGGCCGGGAAACATTCTTCCTCTTCTCCTTGTGTTGATTTATTCTGGCCTCCATTAAGTCAGCCTGGCGCATATGGCCTCCCAGGATGTGCACTGCACAGCTCCAGGGTCATGATCCTAAGACGTGGCTGAAGCTGAGTATGTAACGCTGGCACTCTGGGCCTGACTGTCTCTGCGATGCTACAGTTTTAGAAGCCTCTGAGTTCACTAATGATGGAGCTTCTGCACTGACCTCTGCTTCTTTTGGCTTCTGGGGTAGTGCAGCTAATAAAGAACCTACCTGCAATGCAGGAGACCCTAGTTTGATTCTTGGGTTGGGATGTTCCCCTGGAGAAGGAATAGGCTACCTGCTCCAATATTCTTGGGTTTCCCTGGTGGCTCACGTGGTAAAGAATCTGCCCGCAATGCAGGAGACCTGGGTTTGATCCCTGGGTTGGGAAGATCTTCTGGAGGAGGGCAACCCACTCCAATATTTTTGGCTGGAGAATCCCATGGACAGAAGGGCCTGGCAGGTTCTTGGTGTCTCAAAGAGTCAGACGCGAGTGAGCAACTAAGCCCAGAGCACGGAGGTTCATTAATGGCAGAACTACTGCACTGGTCTCTGCTGCTTCTGGCATTTTAGCTCCCGCTCTGTTACCCATGTGGGCTCATGGCGAGGGCTCAGGGTTTCTTCCTGCTTCTGTGCTCAGTTGCTTCAACTCTGACACTATCCCAGTTGTGACAGCCCTTTCTACTTCCCTCTCCCCCTTGGTGTGCTTCAGCCACAGGAGAGATAACTGTCCAGTTGGTCCCCAAGCAGCCTTTCTTGGTTTTTCATCCTCCCAACATCACCTAACCCTGGGTTGGGCCCCTACACTTGGAACCTGAGCTTGGGCACAGAACCTCCTCTCTTTTTCCCTTCAGAACAGCTGAGAAAGGATGTTTTTTTTCAGAAAGAAGTTTTGTGGTATTTATGCTGGTGAGCCTTTAATAGAAGATGCAGGAATTCTACATAAAATTTCTTCCTAACATTTTCATAAATGGACAAAATAAAAAGAAATTCAGAAAATAAGAGGACTAATGAGGTAAATTAAGGGGAAAGTTACTTAGAAAATATTAACCAAAGTAAACAACTAGAAAGGAACATAAAGTTAAGTATTGAGCTTGCGCTGACAGGTCAGAGAGGAGACACCATGACCACGTAGGTATAAGTGAAGGGAGAACATTCATTTATTTGGAAAGTAAAAGTTTTGCTACAATTTCAGTGGCAAAACCAAAACAGAACAATAAAAAAATATCTAATGGGGTATATTTTGAAATATTTTAATGTGATTTCCCCCCCCCCCTTTTTGAGTTTCTCCTTACTCAGCTAAGGATATCCATCTGCTTGCATGTATGCTAGGAATATTTGGTAAGGAATACAAAAGATCAGACATATTAAGTAGTATTCAACTTTTGTCATATAAAATAGAACACATTTAAACAACAGGCTTGAAAACCAGGCATTTGAGGGTGGTAAAGTTTTCCTAAATTAATATAGGTCCCATCTAACTAATTAAGGCCTAAGCCTGTAGGATTCATGTTAGAGCGTAATCCTGCTATGTAGAAAAATCATCTTTATTCGAAAGAGAATTCAGATCATAGAAGTCTTTCAGTTTGTAGAAAAATATCCCTTTGTTTGGAATGCATTATAGTTGCAAGTTTGGAAGGGAAGAATCAGTTTAGTTCAGTCGCTCAGTCATGTCTGACTCTTTGCGACCTCATGAATCATAGCACGCCAGGCCTACCTGTCCATCACCAACTCCCAGAGTTCACTCAGACTCATGTCCATCAAGTCAGTGATGCCATCCATCCATCTCATCCTCGGTCATCCCCTTCTCCTCTTGCCCCCAATCCCTCCCAGCGAATACATCTTACTATTTCTCACAGTGTGGTACTCAGATCAACAGTACTAGCATCATTTGGGAACTTGTTAGACATGCAAATTCCTTGGTCCCACCTCAGACTGACTGAAATTAAACTAGGGATAGAGCCCAGGAATTGATTTTTCAAACAAACCCTCTGTACTATTCTTATGTACACTAAAATTTGAGAAGAAATGATCTAGAAAAGACTTCAGCACTTTCCAATCTAGGACATTTGGGAGGATGAAGGAAAGAGGCATAGCAATTGTGTATCCCTATTTTTCTCTTCTCTGAACTTCAGCCCAGAAGTACGATATGGTTTAGAGCAGTGAGAGAACACAGAGGAAGCAGGATGCTCTCACTCAGGCTCCTTACCTGTAACTCTGCGTGGTAGCCACGAAGTAGGCTGACCTAACCACTAGGATGTCACTAGACCTAAGGAGAGTTTGGTGTTGCTGTGGTTAGGCAAAGGAACTTTGCATTTTCAGTCTTTCTAAGCCTCCCATGAGCCCCCTGTGACATAGACAGGTCTCAGACTGAGCTGAGAATTCAGCTCAGGGGTTTGTTGACAGGAATGTCTATCTTTATTGGGGATGAAGGAGCTTTGAACAAGGACTGCATGAGGGTTCTCCAGGTCAAGGTGATGGGATACACAATCACATTTCAGGATTCTCTAGAGTCGGAAAAATCCATGCTTAACTATGATGGTACAGGCCGCTTGTCAGACTGAAAGAAAATGACAGCAACTGTGGGGTGCACACAGAAGAGCACTCCAGGGTCCAAGACCAAGTCACCCTCTCTTTCCTCGTTACATGAGTTAATACATTCCTTTTTGACTCTAGTTAGTTCGAATGAGGTTTCTGTCACTTGCAATAGAACACACCTGGAGAATATGCCAATTTGAACTCACTAGTGCAAAATGACTTCCCTGATAGTTCAGTTGGTAAAGAATCCGCCTGCAGTGCAGGAGACCTGGGTTTGATCCCTGGGTTGGGAAGATCCCCCGGAGAATGGAAAGGCTACCCACTCTAGTATTCTGGCCTGGAGAATTCCATGGACTGCTAGTCCCTGGAGTCGCAAAGAGTCAGATACGACTGAGAGANCCGCCTGCAGTGCAGGAGACCTGGGTTTGATCCCTGGGTTGGGAAGATCCCCCGGAGAATGGAAAGGCTACCCACTCTAGTATTCTGGCCTGGAGAATTCCATGGACTGCTAGTCCCTGGAGTCGCAAAGAGTCAGATACGACTGAGAGATTTTCATTAGTGCAAAATGAAACTCATCTTTCCCAATCTGGTTCTGCTCTTATTCCATTTCCATTAATGATACCACCACTGGTCCCATTATTTAGGCCAGATATCTGGGTTTAATCATGGACTCTGTCATCTCCGTTCCCCTCTTCCTATTTTTCTCTTGAATCTGATCACTTTTATTTACTCTGTCCTGATTAGGCCACCACAGTCTCTCCTTTGGATCACTGAAATGGCTTCCTAACTAGTGTCTCTGCCATCATCCCTGCCTCTTCCTTCCGTTCTCTGCAATACAGCAGAAATGATCTTTCTAAGATGAAATTTCGTGATGCAAATCACTGACCTCTGTTCCACTACCTGGACTTTCTTAGGCATTGTGCATCTCTAAGATGCTTAATGAGCATGCTATTTTCTAATAAATATGACCACAAAGTTTTTATTCATGACATATTTCATGGGTGTAATGGTCTCCTGCATACAATTTGGGAAACAATATTCTACTAGAATAATTTAAGGGCAAAATTTACAAAATCTTGTCTCTACTATTAAAATACTCTGATTCTTATAGAATGTGCCATTTTAATAATCATGGTATCTGACACTTACTGGATTTTTATTTTAAGATAGGCAATACTAAATATTTAACATATATTATCTTACGTAACCTCCAAAATAGCTCTGAGGTTGCTATTATTGTCTGCATTTTATAAATGAAGAATAGAAGCTTAAGTTAATTTGCTCAAATTCACATAGGTGAGAAGTAAGAGAATGGGTATTTAGAACTAGGATTTCCTGATTCTGAAGCATGTATGCTTAACTGTTAGCCAGTATTTTTCAAATCATATTTTATGTAGCCCTGGGGTTCTACATTTATGCCTCAGAAGTAGCTGTAAAGGAAGGAACAGGGAGAAAAGGAGGTGAGAGGGGGAGACAAACTCTGAAACTGTGGGTCCCTAATGACCACTTCAGCCAGAGCATCTATGTCTTTATAGCTTTTATAAATGGGGGCTCTGTGGAAGACTTTTCTTGTGCAAATATTTGTAACATATTGGAAACCACTGCATTACTTGATACTGATATTCAAGGGAAATTTTCTGTCAAGAATCCTTTCCTCCCCACTTTTTTTTTTTTTTGATTCTCAAGTTTGCATTTCCATGAATACACTGAAGGAGCATTTGACTGACACCTAGAATTAGCTCATTCAACTGACATCATTGGTAGATTCTGTTTATGTACAGTTTCCTTAGCTGTATTCTAAATTATGTGAAATAGAGCAGGGTGAGTATAACAGAATATTCCATCTAAGCTTGCCTGTTCCTTATCTCAGATATTAGAACTAGGGAATTGTAATTTTATTCAGTGGAAAGCTGGCACAGGATATTGAAGGATATTCAGGAGATTGATTTGTCTGAGGAACTTGAAAAGTAAGACAAAAACAAAGCAAAACGAAGAAAGGAAATGCAAACTGAAAGAAGAGTTTTCAAAGGGCAAGTTCCTTTATGTTCTCAGTAAAATTAGTTGGGAATTTGATTCATCATAAAATCCCTTTTATCCAAGATATCTATCCTCAAGCTGCAGACTAGCTGGCATAGAGCTCTGCCATCTGGCTTGAATCCTTCTCTTCCTCTCCTTATTATCTTCACTTAGACACCATCTTGTTTCCTGTCAGTCAGGAACAATCTGCCTAAAGATGGATTTATGTGCTGACTTCAGAGTTTTTCTCCCTTGATGTAAACTTCCTGTACTTCTGGAGATTTCTACTTTATTTCAGTTTTTTGGCTTGGGACTTGTTTCCCTAAACATGGTGGTTAATACACTGGTTTCAGTGAAGACTCAGATGTTCCTAATTTAGGTCATTCTAGTAATTCCATAAGTTCTAAGGGATCTGTTCTCTACTAATACATTTTTTGACTGAAGCTTCGGGGAATCCATTCTGATTGGTTATTATTTAACTGGTTGTTAAGTTAATCCATGCTTCTAATGAATTAGATATGTTTGATTGGAGGAGTTTGAGTCCCCTTAATGTGGGGGAATTGTACAACGGATTCAAATCTTAGGAAGAAGATGGTATTAGGTGATCTCCTAGGTCTTCTGATCTACTCATTTCTATTGCAGCTTGTTTGATTCATATAACTCTTTGGATTTATGCATCTCAAGCCAAGTAGGAGGGCTATCATTTGTATTCTTCAATTCAAAGGCAGCACATTAAGGCAAGCTTAAGCACAGAATTAAGTATTGTCATAAGCTATAAAGTATGGATTCAAATTAGAGACAGATCAGGGGAGAATATGGGGAAGTAGTGGGTGGGAGATGTATTGTCAGATTACCTCCTCCCATGTGCTTGTGCATGGAGTTACTTATGTTACTGGGATGTCTTAGCTATTGGATAAGCTCCAAAGATAAAAAGTGTTGTTGGTGGAAAATTCTTTTTATTGTAGTCCTCTTCATTTAGATACTTTTATAAAGAAAGGTTGTTCAAAAGCCCTGGAGGGATCCCAGGACCAAACATGTCTGATGAATGGTGGTTAGTTAATTAATTCAGTCACTCAGTCATGTCCGACTCTGTGCAACCCCATGGACTGCTGCACACCAGGCTTCCCTGTCCCCCCGGGGCCTGCTCAAACTCATGTCCATTGAGTTGGTGATGCCCCCCAACCATTTCATCCTCTGTCATCCCCTTCTCCTCCCACCTTCAATCTTTCCCAGCATCAGGGTCTTTTNGGGCCTGCTCAAACTCATGTCCATTGAGTTGGTGATGCCCCCCAACCATTTCATCCTCTGTCATCCCCTTCTCCTCCCACCTTCAATCTTTCCCAGCATCAGGGTCTTTTCCAATGAATCAGCTCTTCGCACCAGGTGGCAAAAGTATCAGAATTTCAGTTTTAGCATCAGTCCTTCCAATGAGTATTCAGGATGATTTCCTTTTGGATTGACTGGTTTGATCTCCTCGCAGCCCAAGGGACTCTCAAGAGTCTACTCCAACAGTACAGTTCAAAAGCATCAATTCTTAGGTACTCTGCTCTCTTTATGGTCCAACTCTCACATCCATGCATGACTACTAGAAAATCCATAGCTTTGACTAGACAGACTTTTACTGTAAAGTAATGTCTTTGCTGTTTAATATACTGTCTAGGTTCATCATAGCTTTTCTTCTAAGGAGGAGGCATCTTTTAATTTCATGGCTGCAGTAACGATCTGCAGTGATTTGGGGGTACAAGAAAATAAAGTCTGTCATTGTTTCCATTGTTTCCCCATTTATTTGCTATGAAGTGATGGGACTAGATGCCATGATCTTTGGCTTTTGAATGTTGAGTTTAAGCCAGATTTTTCACTCTCCTCTTTTTTTAAAATATAAATTTATTTATTTTAATTGGAGGTTAATTACTTTACAATATTGCATTGGTTTTGCCATATATCAACATGAATCCGCGACAGGTATACATGTGTTCCCCATCCTGAACCTCCCTCCCTCCTCCCTTCCCATACCATCTCTCTGGGACATCCCAGTGCACCAGCCCCAAGCATCCAGTATCATGCATTGAACCTGGACTGGCAATTCGTTTCATATATGATATTATACATATTTCAATATCATTCTCCCAAATCATCCCACCCTCTCTCTCTCCCACAGAGTCCAAAAGACTGTTATATATATCTGTGTCTCTTTTGCTGTCTCGCATACAGGGTTATTGTTACCATCTTTCTAAATTCCATATATATGTATTAGTATACTGCATCTGGTCCCATCACTTCATGGGAAATAGATGGGGAAACAGTGGAAACAGTGTCAGACTTTATTTTTTGGGGCTTCAAAATCACTGCANGGTTTTTTGCTGAATTACTGACCCACTATGAGCTCTCACATTATCTCGATCTCCCAGACCTGCTATGGACTGATTTTTCTCAGGAGAGAAGCTCCTAAGACATACAAATTGCCAGATGGCACTGGGAAAGAATATAGCTTCTTTGCCCATGTGAATAGTCTGGAGTGGGCTTGGAGATGAGGTGTAGGGAGACAGTGGTGATATTGGACACCAACCCTTCCATTTTCAGAATGAAACCTATTCTTTAGGAAACTCCTGTTCTGAAACCCTCTAGGTAATGGACAGTGTAAGAGGCTGTGGACCTCTGAGTGAAAACAGAGTGAAGGGGACTTTGCAGTGTGTAAGATGTGCTGGTGGACATCAACCTTGGAATCTTCTTTGTGGAGTGTCTTTCTAACCCCTCCCCCCAGACTTGTCTCCCCCTCCGCCCTGACTTTGCTAGCTTTACATAGCTCTCCTTCCTGATTTTTCCCTTTCTCGATAGCTCAAACTGTAGTGTGGATACTCATGCAGTGTGTTCTGGGATGAGCTGGGGGGATTCAGTAGCCCTTGGAGTAACTTTATTCTTGAGGCTGAGGGTCTCAGAAGTAGAATGCATCTTGATCTGGGTGTTAAATTAAACCTCTCTGTGTTATTGCCTTATTTTAAGATCACAAAGGCCTCAAAGTTATGGTGGCAGCCTACCCTTGTGTGGTTAAGCGCACTGTATCATCGCATATAGTTGTGATAGTTTCTCTGAGGGTCTTAGCTATTTATCTTATATCAGCAAACACTGAACTGCTTCAATACAAATGCCAAGAATAGGTCCCTAAGATGAGATGACAAAGAAGATTGTTCCCCCTGAAGGCATCTGGCCTAAATTATTGAGATGGAAAGACTGCTAGGGCTGGCTGAACAGCATCTCTCTTCAATCTTACCTCTTGCAGCTGCTTAGTAAATGGCAAGAGCAAGGAAAAAAAAGAAATGGATATGGCCTTACTTCTCTGGAATCCATTTATTCAGTAGAAAGGATTCTGGAATTAGATGGTCTTTCTCCTCTTCATTTTTTGTAACAGATTTTCCCTCTCTGTTTCATCATAAGATTGATTTCTGTCTTCAAAATGTGTTCATGAGGATGAGAGCTTTTCAGTGAAAGCATTACAAATCATTGGTAAACACTGAGCGTCTTTGGAAGAAGTAAGGCTGTTCCTACAATGCTCATTTTTCACAGACAGGAGTACCACTTGCTATCTTCCTGTATTTCCAATTTTACATTGTCCTTGTCTGTTTGAAGGTTAGGTATGTGATTTCCAGATGAGCTTGTGCCAGCTTTTAAAATTTGCATCATTTAAGGAGAAGGAGCAGTGACAGCTAATTGACACAGAAATGGCTAAGGAAGCCAGGCTGAGTTGGAAGCCCTGATTCCAATGAACCCCTTATTTTCTGAGTGCTGGCTTGTCACCAATGAGACTGTATTTCAAAGTGATTTCACAGGTATTGGTTCACTGAGTCTTTCTAGTATCTGTGAAAAAGGAAAAGGAGGAAAGATTAAGTCCATGTGGTAGAAGCAGAAGCTGAGAGCTTGAATGTTTTTGTGACTTAGCCTTAACTCAAAGCAGGTTAATGGCAGGGCTGGGATACAAACCTAATTCTTTATGCATGGTACTTGGAGAGACCAAGGCCTGGGGAAATGTTCCTTAGGAGTCTATATAAAGCTCTTTGGTTTTTCAGTAGTGAGAAACTCAGATGGAATCAGAACATCAGCCACAAGAGACTAGGATTTTGAAAAGAATCTCAATGGCAGCAAAAGATGTGGTACAAAATAGCCTGAGGATGCCTGCATCTCAACCATAGACCTCTGGTACATTTGATACCACAGGTTTTGAACTGACTACTCCAGGGATTATTTTTCTTGAATTGTCCATTTAGATAGGAATTTCTATCAGGAAAAGAAGCTGACACTTTCTGTCAGACACTTTCCACAGCTCAGCTTCTGCAGTGGCCTGTGATACACCTGGCTGGACACATGTGACTTTGAACGTTTTAGAGGAGAATTTATTGGGATTTTATTTTCTTTTTGATGTCTCCAAACTTTCAAAACTTTAACTGGCACTTTACTTTTCCACTGATTTTCTGACTTGAAATAGATGTATTCTAATCCATCACGTCTCTCAGACACAAGTTCTTGCTCTGGATTTTCTTGATGCCCTTGTTCCTTGGTTGTGATCTTCTCTCACTGAAGGTCTGAGTCTGTTCTTTGGACCCCTGATAGCTTGCCTGATTCCAAAACCCGATTCCATCTGGAACTTTGGCTTCTGGGCTCCTCCAGTCTCTTGCCCTGTGACCTGAACCACGTGTTGTCTTCAGTCTTGCTCTTTTCCCTGTGGTTTTACCTGACCACTCTTACTGATCATTGTCCTTGTACAGGAGAAGTTATTTTGTAATTTTGGAGCAAAACAGATTATCAAAATGCCATCTTATGGAACTCTGAAAAAGTTTTTGTCAAACTCTTCAATTTATTGATGGAAAAAAAGGGCCCAAAGAGGCTGAGTAAATTGCTTCAGTTCACAAACAGTGTTGGTGGCTGAGCCAAGTTTAGAACTTAGGTGTTTCACCACTGTGTATCTATGGTATCTCCTAATTTTCTTAAATTTATAAAAACATCTAAACTCCACTGGCAAAGGAAAGGAGAGATAGAAACATCTTTTCAAACAGAATCGTGCACATTTCTCTCCTCTGTCCCTTGCCCGCCTTCATCAATCCTTAATCTCCTAGGGAAGGAGAGGAATCTCTAATGCAAGTGTTCTGCTTGCCTAGTGATTCTAGTATCCCAAGAGTCACGGCCATGGGCCATTAGCAGAAAGCATTAGCAGTTGGTTCCCACAAAGAACCAGAGGTGATCTCCATGGCAACCATGACTAGAATGGAAATGACAGCTAGTATTGCATCCTGGAGCTAATTGTTGGTCATAGAAGAACACAGACAACAGATGCAATGAGCTCCAGGGGACCTATGGTCTCAGACTGGTGACACTGGATCCCAGCCAAAGTTTGTAAGTGAATGAGCTTGAACAAACTTGATTTGTTCAGCTGTATAGATGAGAACCAGAAAAACTCAAATTGAGAGCCTGTATTTTGTCCTAGAGCTGTCTGAGCCAGATTTAGAGGCTTCTCTGTGATGTGGGGGCTTCCTCTGTGCTATGGAAACAAGCCTGTGCCCTGGAAACAAGCCTGTGCCCAGGGTCATCCAACCTGAGCAGGCTAGATTTGTGTTTCCTGCTGTATTCTCTCTAAGTCACACATGCCCCCATGAGGTCTATCTTAGGGCAGAGCCCAGACTTTTAAGGACCTCCACTTGGCCCCCTAGTCTCTCTCTAGGGACAGTGAGGCCCCAGGTGTAACTTGGGGTGGATGTGATTTAAAGGGGTAATGATCTTGGATGTGGAAGCTGCTATGGGTCTAGTTCACTTCTAAGCCCTCTGTTTTTAGGTGGCAGTGACTGCAAATCTAAGAATCCTAGACCAAGTGGTAGGTTGCTGAAAACTAGGAGAGAAGAAGTAGTGGGTTGAGAGGTCAGATGCATGTTTGTGTTGCCTAGGCTGCTTCCTGCCCCAAGTACTGTTGTGTCATTTATCTGCCCACATCATCCCATCTCCCCTGCTGCTATGCTTTCTTACTATCTGTTTCCTTTCTTCTTTGTCAGAAAAGAAAACAGGCATTTTCTAGTAGACATTTCCACAGCTTTAGCAGCCTATGACAGATACAGCCTGATTCACATGACCTTAAGCATTATTAGAGGAGATGCTGGGATGGCTGCAACAGGCTAGGATTGGAAAAAGAGGACTCTGGTCCTGGATTACAGTGAGAAACCTCTTCCATTCAATATTAAGTGCTCAACATACCTTCACTGAAAACTAGGCTGTGTGAGGATACAAAGATGAATGAGGGAAAGCTTCCTGGAGGAGGTGGTACCTGAGCTATATCTTCAAGGTGGAATGAGACAAGGAAAGAGCAGAAGGGCATTCTAGGTGGCAGGGTCATCAGGAGCAAAAGCATGGAGGCGAGAATGAGTGGGGAGTGCAGGGACGTCACAAGCATTTGGATTTTGATGCAGTATGCAGTGAGTCAAAGCAGGAGATTGAGACAGAAGTGTGGCAATCATTTTTATCATATGGCTGTGCTATTTGTTCTATCACTGTTGTTATCTGAGGGATCTTAATGAAAGCTATTTTTTGATTATCCATGTTAATGGAACTTCAAATACGAAATAATGGACAATTCTCAATGGATTTCTCTGAAATCCGGCCAGGGAAAGTGACCAGATGAGAGTCTGGGGTGCAGGGATATGCCTGCAGCATTTTCTTTGCACCTGTCCATGTGCAGGCGTCTCTCAGCTCTCCTCTGGGGCCTTCTCAGGAGCCTGTCTTCTTCCTCCTGCTTGCATATGCTGGAGAGAGGCTGGGGGAGGCTCCACGCTGGGTAAAAGGCTTCAGACATGCCCTTGATATTTGAGCTGGGAGACCTCAGACAAGTTATTTTACCTCGCTGCACTCTGTTCCCTTGTTTCTAAAATGAAGGGATTATTACTCTGAAATCTTGATGAGGAAATTTACTTTGCTCTGAACGCCCCTGGCTCCAGAGATGATGCCAGATATGGTTTTCCTGAATTGTAATTTTATATTATTGAAAAAGTATCCTGGCACATTAAAGAATGAAATAAATGCAATTATAAAATATTATACTATACATATATAAAATTTAATATATTAAATATTAAACAAAACATAATGATAATATTGCTTATTTAAACACGTAAAATCATATGTGTATATATACATATTTATAAACACACTATGCACACATATATACATATTTTACAGTAGTAGTGCAGCTATACTGTCTTTCTTAGCTCACATCTGAAAGTCATCTTAGAATTTTGGATGTTTTGGCATCATTGCAGATAAGTAAGTCTGTGGGGAAAGCCAAAATAAATACTACTGCCACTCCATCCTCTTTTTTTTTATGTTAATAGTACAACCTAATTGGAATCTATATAAACCATATATTCCGGGTATGTAGGGTAAGACAGGAGACTTTCACATGGAAAAGTGTTCATATGAAATGGATCATGGCCTGAAGACATTCCTGGGGCCAAGTGTGGAGGTTGTGAGGGAGCCATTCAGTATATTAATTGTACAATAGCTACCATTTGTCGGGTATAGTGTTCCTTATGTACATCATCTTTAACCTATATACAAACTTACCAGGGATGTATTATTTTTCAGGTGAGGAAACTAGCTCAGGCAGTTTTGGCGATGCACCCATAGTCACCAAGCCAGGGCACCAGGAGTTGAAACGTGAACTAAATTTGCTAGGAAAGCTAGTTCTTCCTTCCTGGTTACCCTGCTACTCACAGTAATCCTAGTACATGTGACATGAACTACCTACCTTCACCTGCCTGAAAGTTCTGGGGGTGTCTAGAAACTCCATCTTCTTCTGGGAGAGGGAGTTGCAATGATTCTTAGATATGATTATATAAAGGACACAATAAGTGACTGATGATTCTCTATTCTGGCCCTTATAAAATATTGTGCTCTCAGCCCAGTAGTTATAATATGAGTAATACACAGCTATTTTATTTATTACTTTGTTTGGTAGTTACTTAGTGTTTATATACTCAGCATATGGCAGCCCCCTACTCTAGCTTTAGATTTCTGCAGAAAGACTGTGTTTTTTCCTGGCCTTCTCCATTTGACAACCATTGTCTGGTCCAAGGTTGGACACTGATCCAAGCAGGGCCAGCCCAAGTAGTCTCCTTGCTTAACCACAGTCGACTGGCCCACGTTTGGGAATCTGACTGGGTCTGGGCCACAAAGTTTTTTTCCCCATTGTTTTTAATAGAAAAAGCAGCATGTCAGTCTCTGAGGTCTAGAGCTTTAAAGCCTACAACTCTGGGGCTGTTGTTACCCATGCTTTCCTTCACACTGGTCCATACTGAGAGACAAGAGATGGAGTGAAGCAGGGGCAAAGAGGGAAACAGAGACTAGAGGATGAGAGGGATCCAGGAGATGCATGTGCTGCTGCTTTGAGTTGTTATTCAGGTCTCAGAATTCCCTTTATTAGGTGCCATGAGACACCTCATTGACAGTTTGGCCTAAACTATTTCTGATTGAAGAACCTCTTGATGAAGTGACAGAGGAAAGTAAAAAAGCTGGGTTGAAACGCAACATTAAAATTACTAAGATCATGGCATATGGTCCCATCACTTCATGGGAAATAGATGGGGAGAAAGTGGAAGCAGTGACAGGTTTTATTTCCTTGGGCTCCAAAATCACTTGGATGGTGACTGCAGGCATAAAATTAAAAGATGCTTGCTCCTTGGAAGGAAAGTTATAGAAAACCTAGACAGTGTATTAAAAAGCAGAGACATCACTTTACTGACCAAGTAGTCAAAGATATGGCTTTTCCAGTAGTCATGTACAGATGTGAGTTGGACCGTAAAGAAGGCTGAGCACCGAAGAACTGATGCTTTTAAATTGTGGTGCTGGAAAAGACTTTTGAGATTCCCCTTGACAACAAGGAGATCAAACCAGCCAATCCTAAAAGAAATCAACCCTGAATATGCATTGGAAGGACTGATGCTGAAGCTGATGCTGCAACACTTTGGCCACCTGCGGCAAAGAGCTGACTCATTGGAAAAAACCCCGATGTTGGGAAAGATTGAAGGCAAAAGGAAGAGGGAGCAGTAGAGGATGAGATGTTAGATAACATCACCAACTCAATGGGCATGAATTTGAGCAAACTCAGGGAGGTAGTGAAAGACCGGGAAGCCTGGTGTGCTGCAGTCCATGGGGTTGCTGAGTCAGAAATGACTGAGACTGAAGAGAAACACATTTCTTCTTGAGTTTCTGTCTCTTGTAAACAAAATATCTCTCACTTTGTAACTTAAAAAAAAATTAACCCTCATAGTTAATGTGTTGGTTTCTACAGAAGGCTGGTTAGTTGAAGTGTTTAGAACATTATGCTAATGAAGCCAACAATTTGCATTTCACTGAGACACCCTGTTCCACATTGATTAATTTCACTTCATCTCTCAGCTTATTGTTTGTAAATTGTCACTTTTGTTTTTCTGAAAAATTTCAGCTTCTGGCCTGTTTAAAAGGTAATATGCTTCAGAACCAGAATTTCAAACCATGAAGTCAAGTAAAAGTGTGCTTGGTAAGTGTCTTGAATGACATTGAAAATGTTCTGTGCTTTGTGGTCCAGTTTTGCTTCTTCCTTTCCCACCTTCAGTTTGGTGTTCTGATTGCTGTATTTGTTTTCAAAGCTCCAAGCTTGGCCTCCAATTCTGGCTCTCAAGAAGCTCCATCTACCCTGTGATTGTAATATACTGATGATGTCTAATACCCTAAATCCCACTAATTCATTAGCTTCTTCCCTTTTCCATTTCTGGGCCCTAGGTCAACAGGGAACTTATTTGAATCAGGACTCAGCTATGTGTACTTTTGGAGATAAGAGAAAGCATTCAAAAGTACATGGTAGGAATAAATGTAGAAAAAATAATAATAGATTAAAAAAATAAAAAATAAAAATTAACAAAAGAGAAAGGAAAAAAGGAAGAAGAAAGGAAAAAAAAAAAATAAAAGAAAAACTCCACAGAACTGGAAACGCCCAATGTAGAGGCAGAGGTTTATAACAACAATAAAAAAAATGTGAGTAAAAAAAAAAAGCTCAAAAGCTTAATTAGATTTCATAGTGCCAGAAAAATCAACAACTATAATAGGGCTGCAGGGGTGGGGGCAGGGAGAAAAAGAAAAAGAAAAAAAAATCCAAAAGAATCTACAGAACAAGTCAAAACATAAGAATAATGAATGTTTTTCTTGAGTCACTGCTGTCAGAGTCCTTTCCACCTGCTGAGAGTCACAGTCCACCTCACCTCCCTAGGATGCCCTCCAACACTGTGCTGATCTCTGGACCTGCTGTGGGGGCAGCTCAGATTCTAATCTGGTCCTGCTCATGCGTGTTCTTGCCTCCAATATCCACAGCTATCAGAACTAGTGTGTTTTCTTTTGCAAGAGCTTTCAATGTCCTTTTATATATATCATAGACACAGAATCTGCCTAGTTGATTGTATTTAATCTTCAGCTTGTACAGCTGGTGGGAAAGTTTTGGGTCTTCTTCCTTAGCCACTCTGCCCCTGGGTTTCAACTGTGGTTTTATTTCCACCTCGGCATGTGGGTTGTCCACTGGGGTTTGCTCCTGAGGCTGCCCTGGAGGACTTGGGTTTGCCCCTGTGAGGGCCAGGGGTGGAGGTGGTGCAGCTGCTTGAATTGCAGAGATTCTGGCAGCACCAGGTACTCAGGGGAGTTGGCAGCTAGGGCAGCAAGAAATATGGTGATCTAGAAGGGTATGGAAACCAGTATTGGCCAATACAGTCCAGTATTCTTGCCTAGAGAACCCCACTGACAGAGAAGCCTGGCAGGCTACAGTCCACAGGGTCACAAAAATACAGACATGACCGAAGCAACCCTGCACGCATAGATGCAAGACATTTTTTTGCCTGTGGCAGCTCTGTCCCAGTGAGCACTGAGCATGAAGGTGGCACAGCTGCTTGGCTTGTGGGGACCCTGGCAGCACCAAGTGTGCAGGGACATGGACTTCCTCCACCGCAGAGGTTTACGGCCCTCAACCCAGTCAAAAAGTGGGGAAAAGACCTAACAGAAATTCCTCCAAAGAAGACATACAGATGGCTAACGAACTCATGAAAAGATGCTCAGCATCGCTCATTATTCAGTTCAGTTCAGTTTAGTCACTCAGTCGTGTCTAACTCTTTGTGACCCCATGAATCGCAGCACGCCAGGCCTTCCCATCCATCACCAACTCCCAGAGTCCACTCAGACTCATGTCCATCGAGTCAATGATGCCATCCAGCCATCTTATCCTCTGTTGTCCCCTTCTCCTCCTGCCCCCAATCCCTCCCAGCATCAGAGTCTTTTCCAATGAGTCAGCTCTATTGCTCATTATTAGAGATATGCAAATCAAAACTGCAATGAGATATCACCTCACACTGGTCAGAATGGCCATCATCAAAAGTCTACAAACAATAAATGCTGGAGAGGGTGTGGAGAAAAGGGAACGCTCTTGGACTGCTAGTGAGAATGTAAGTTGATACAGCCACTATGGAAGATGGTTTGGAGATTCCTTAAAAAACTATGAATAAAACCACCATATGACCCAGCAATCCCACTCCTAGGCATGTACCCTGAGGAAACCAAAACTGAAAGAGACACATGTATTCCATTTTTAATTGCAGCACTATTTACAATAGTTAGAACATGGAAGCCACCTAGATGTCCATTGACAGATGAATGGATAAAGAAGTTGTGGTACATATACACAATGGA
>SJYV01037616.1:53427-104772 GCA_006410875.1 Neotragus pygmaeus | reverse complement strand
TGGGAGGTGGGAGGGAGGTTCAAAAGGGAGGGGATATATGTATACTGATGGCTGATTCATGCTGAGGTTTGACAGAAAACAGCAAAATTTTATAAAGCTATTATCCTTCAATTAAAAAAAATGTGGTAGGATCAGCTAAAACTCATCATCACTACTTTTGATCAGAGCTAGTAATATTACCTTTCTTACAAATAGTGACCTCCATATTCCTGTTTAGATGAGTTCTACTTGCTGTAAAACCTCCTAGATGAAAAACAGAGATAGAAAGGAAAGAGAAGGGCCTTCTTTCCCCCTCAGTTTCCTGGTAACATGTAAAGCTCCTCTTTCAAGTCATATTGCACAAAACATTTTTTCTGCTTATTTTTAAATGTATTAACAGTAATTTGGAGGGAAACGGATGAGAAAGTAATTTTTAAGAAGTACAGTTGATAGTCTGCCAATGATCTTTTGTGTACATATCAAACATCACTTTGAACAATAAACTATTTCAACACAATTAAGAGAGTGTTTTAATAAATACAGTTACCATTTTCTTTAAAAAAGCATTAGTGCTTGAGTGAGCACTGAATGGTTGTTCTGAAAAATGAAAATAAATAACTAATCACTTCTGGATCCTGTGTAACAGCACTTGGCTATTACCATTGAAAATTGCCATTGGGATAGAGGAGTAGCAATATAATGAGACTGGCTACCCAGCACCTTGAAGACCCAAATCTTTTTGGCTTTAGACAGTCAATAAACAAGTGAAATGGGCATAGATGGAGAGCACAGCATTTATTTATGGGGCTGTGTCTAAAATTGGGTCTGGGAGTCTTCTATCAAGGGACATGCCCCAGGGCACCCACAAAGGTATTGTCTTTGTAGAATGAAGGTTTTAGGGGTTCGCTGAATGCTCTGGACCAATGCAGTCTTTATTTAAACAGATTGCTGGTTATTTCTCGGGCATTTTGAAGTGGTGCTGTGCATCATAACACAGCATTGGTTGCTGTTTTTTTTGTTTTTATATAAATTTATTTATTTAAAATATAAATTTATTTAATTGGAAGTTAATTACTTTACAATATTGTATTGGTTTTGCCATACAACAACATGAATCCACCACAGGTATACACGTGTTCCCCATCCTGAACCCCCCTCCCACCTCCCTCCCAGTACCATCCCTCTGGGTCATCTCAGTGCACCAGCCCCAAGCATTCAGTATCATGCATCGAACCTGGACTGGTGATTCATTTCTTATATGATATGATACATGTTTCAGTGCCATTCTCCCAAATCATCCCACCCTCTCCCTCTCCCACAGAGTGAATGGATAAGAAAGCTGTGGTACATATACACAATGGAGTATTACACAGCCATTAAAAAGAATACATTTGAATTAGTTCTAATGAGGTGGATGAAAATGGAGCCTATTATATAGAGTGAAGTAAGCCAGAAAGAAAAACACCAATACAGTATACTAACACATATATATGGAATTTAGAAAGAGGGTAATGATAACCCTTTTTGCGAGACAGCAAAAGAGACACAGATGTATAGAACAGCCTTTTGGTTGCTGTTTTTTTTTTTTTTTAATTTATTTATTTATTTTTAAATTTAACTTTACAACTCTATTGGGTTTGCCATACATCGACATGAATCCACCACAGGTGATGGAAATAGAAGTAGAGTTGGAAGAAAAGCACAGCAAGGACTGGGCAGAGGTGAGAGAGTGTCGCTCTCAGGACGGGACACTGATCAAGGGGGCAGAAAAGAACAGGGAGCCCTTTAGGTTATGAACAATATGACTTTTTCAACTCTGTGTTTGAATAGAGGAGGCTAGGGCCAACTTGCTCCTTGGCTCAACCCAAGTCTAGCCTCATCTTTGCTCCTACGATTTCCCATCATATGTCTCATTTTTCAGTTACACTGTTCCCTGAAGAATGGGGAAAATTACATACACTTGATATGCTCTGTCTCTTTCTAGAAACTCAACTGTTTGAGGTCCAGTCGAAATGTCACTTCCTTATCATATCTTCCATGATTCCTGCAAGCAGTTCTTCCTCAGAAGTTCCTGATGTAACTATCATTTATTCCATCTTGCCATTTAGATAGATGATATCATTCCATATGTGTTTTTCTGTGACTCACCAGTTCTTCACTATTTTGCTTTTGATATTCACTTATATTGATGTAGCTATAGCTTATTTATTATACTTAACTACTGAAGAATAGTCTGTAGTGTTACTTTGCCGCAATTTATCTATTCCCTCGGTGATATGTTCATTTGAGTTGCTTCATTTTGGTTGTTTTTTATATATGTTACTGCTATGTCTTCTGGTGCACATGTGCATGTATGTTTAGGATATGTTTCTAAAGATATAATTGTGGTTCATAGTCTTTCCAAATTTAAAGATAATATGCTTCTTAAGTGGCACAGTGGTAAAAGAATCCACCTGCCAATGCAGGAAGCTCAAGAGACACAGGTTCGCTCCCTGGGTTGGGAAGATCCTCTAGAGTAGGAAATGGCAACCCACTCCAGTATTCTTGCCTGGAAAATTCCATGGACAGAGGAGCCTGGTGGGCTACAGTCCATGGGGTTGCAAAGAGTTGGACATGACTGAGCACACATGCAGGCAATTAAACTATTTTACAAAGGGATTGGATTCAATTACAGTCTCACTTAACAATGTATGAGGGTTCCCATTATTATTCATCTTTACCAGAATTGATACTATTAGAGTTAAATTTTTGCTTTCTGATGGTGTAAAATTGCTTTCTATTGCTGTTAAAACTTGTATTTTCCTTATTACTGAAAAAGTTGACTTATTTTTTAATGTCTCTAATCAATTGAGGACAGACTTTTCATTTTTCGATTGAATTATGGCTTATTGATATGCATCAACTTACTATAGATTCAGGATACTAACCCTATATTGGTTACATTTGTGCAACTCTTTTATCCCCTTAGTGTGTTGCTTATTTTTTTAGTTTTTAAGTAGCATCTTTTGCTTAACAAAACTTTCACCTTTGTCATAGTGAAATACAACAATCATTTTCTTTGTAATTTTTATGTCTTGCCTAACTTCATAGAGATATTCTTCTCTGAAACTAAAAATTTTGAAGTTTTGTATTTCATATATAGGTTTATAATCTAATTAGAACTAAATTTTGTGTTATGGAAGGAAGAAGGAATCAGACTTAACTTTTTCTATATGGATAACCAATTGTAGGAATGCAAGTTTTAAAATAGTCCCTCTTTTGCTGCTAACTTGGCAGGGCCACCTCTTTCATTAAGTTTTTGTATATGAATGGTTGTCTTTCTGAGCTTTCTGCTTTGTCCATTGGTCTATTTGTCTGTTCAAGCACCAGTGCCATAATGATTCTATTACTATAACTTTAAAATAACTTCTGGCATTTTCATACAGTGTGTTTTCCTCCTCCTCCTTTCTCAGACTGTTTTGGACTTTTGTTTATTGTATGTTTTAGACTTGGATTATTAGCATCCACTGGAGATGGTGACTGCAGCCATGAAATTAAAAGATGCTTGCTCCTTGGAAGAAAAGCTATGACCAANCGTCTCTGGCCCCGGATTGAATTCTTCTCCTCCGGGGGCCAAGAATCCCGGTGTCGTGATTCAACAACAATTTCAGTGCTAGAGTCTATTCCAGGTTATATTCTAGGAATTTAACAAAATGGTAAAAAGTCTCTATCTTCATAATTGTAATTTACATGGACAATCTCCACCCCGCCCCTCATTCTGTACCTTTTGCTACTGCAAAAGGAAGGTTTAGCAGCTAATCTGTAACACAGACTATTCAGGAAGAGAGGAAAAGAAAAGAATGATATGACCTGGTCAAACCTCCTTGTAAACATCTTGAAGCGTCCTTATATGTGAACGACTTTTAGCAGGATATGCCTTTGGTNTGCAAAAGGAAGGTTTAGCAGCTAATCTGTAACACAGACTATTCAGGAAGAGAGGAAAAGAAAAGAATGATATGACCTGGTCAAACCTCCTTGTAAACATCTTGAAGCGTCCTTATATGTGAACGACTTTTAGCAGGATATGCCTTTGGTTCACAGAGAAGGCAATGGCACCCCACTCCAGTACTCTTGCCTGGAAAATCCCATGGACGGAGGAGCCTGGAGGGCTGCAGTCCATGGGGTTGCTAGGAGTCGGACACGACTGAGCGACTTCACTTTCACTTTCACGACTTGGAGAAGGAAGTGGTAACCCACTCCAGTACTCTTGCCTGGAGAATCCCAGGGGTGGGGGAGCCCTGTGGGCTGCTGTCTCTGGGGTCGCACAGAGTCGGACATGACTGAAGTGACTTAGCAGCAGCAGCCTTTGGTTCATGGTAAACAAGCCATTTATTCATAGAGTTATAGGGTATAGCTCAGTGGAAAATGTTAGTATTAGCTATGTAATTTTTGGTGTACAAATAGAGATGTTACACAATAGTAATCACTGCCCTTTATGTAAGCGATGTCCAGCATACATCATGAGAGAACTCAGCCTAAATCTGGACCAGCGGGATTTCTGCCATAATATAATGAGGAAAGAACTGGGAAACTGAGATAACAGGGTCAAAATTATCTGTGATCTACCTGCTTCTTGTGGCTACCTTTATTCTTTGAATTAATAATAAAATCTGATACTAAGTAAGGTCTCATTTTTGTGAGTTTAATTTGACAAACTGACATTCTGTGTCATTACAATGTCTCCCCATTTTCTTACTGTAGTGAAATAGGATGATACTCATGGTTATCTATGTTGCTCCTGATTTTATGTATATGGACATCTAATGTTTCTTAATTTGGAATATTTTCCATATGTTTTTGGTTAGGCAGTCTTGACGTTAAAATTTTCTTCAATTTTCCCCTTTTTTTATACTTATGAATGAGTGTTGTTTTCGCTGAATGACTTTCTCCATTGAGATGATGAACTATTTTTTACTTTTAATCTGTTAATATGGTGAATTTTTTATTAGCTTCCAATTAAAATAAAGAAATTTAAATTAAAAAAAGTTAAATTTCATTACCAGAAAAGTCTATAACTAGTCATGATGCATGGACTAGTCAAGGTTCTCCAGAGAAATAGAGCCTACATAGGTAGATAGATAGATAGATAGGTATGGGGGAGATTTATTATAGAAATTGGCTCACAGAGGCCAATGAAGCCTCAAGGATCCTGTGATCTGCTGTCTGCAAGGTGGAAAAGCAGAAAAGTTGGTGGTGTAATTCAGTTTACAAAGGCCTATGAACCAGGGGAGTCAATGGTGTAAAGCTTGGAATCTAGAGGTCCAGGAACTAGGAACTCTAAATTCAGAGGGCAGAAAAAGACAGATATCCCAGCTCAAAAAGAGAGGGAAAGAGAAAATTGGCCTTTCCTTCACCTTTTACTTCCATCTGGGCCCTCAGTGGATTGGATGATGACTGCCCACATTGTGAAGGGTGAGTCTCTTCACTCACTCTACTGAATCAGATGCTAATCTCCTCCAAAAACACCTTTACATCTAGAAATAATGTTTCGCCATCTTCCTGGGATCCCTGGTCCTGGTCAATTTGACACATACAATTAACCATTATAATGTTTATCTTTTATATACAGTGTGGGATTCACTTTGCACTATTTTTTTTTTTTTAAAGAATACACGTTTAGAAGAGAAGTTGACCTATCCTTTTTCTTTTCTTTTTTTTTTACTTTATTTTACTTTACCATACTCTATTGGCTTTGCCATACTTGTCTGATTTTGTTAGCAAGATTATACGTTCTTATATATTTGAATTGGGGAATATTCATTTTTTTTCCTAGGAGAGGTTTAAGGTATTGACATTTTATCTATCTCTGTGGGAAGATCATTAACTATTAATGCAGTTTCTTTAATGATTGTGGGCTTTTTATTTCTTCATGAGTCACTTGTGGTAAGTTTCTTTTTTCCTAGATATTTGTCAATTTTATATGTTTTAAAGCTGAAGTTTATATGTTATCTTTTAAATTTTCTGCTATTTGTAGCATAACTTTCTCTTCATTTTTGCTATTATATATATGTGTCTTCACTCTTTTTTACTTACTTAGTCTAACCAGAAGTTTAACTTTTATTTATTTACTAATAAATTTGTTTTAATTGGAGAATAATTATGATATTGAGATGGTTTTTGCCAATATCAACATGAATTGGCCACAGATATTCATGTGTCCCCCACCATCCTGAACCCCTATTCCATCTCCCTCCCCATCCTATCCCTCTAGTTTGTCCCTGAGCACTGGCTTTGTGTATCCTGCTTCATATACCAGACTTGCACTTGGTCATCTGTTTTACATATGGCAATATACATGTTACAATCACATTCTCTCATATCATTCCACCCTTGCCTTCTCCCACTGAGTCCAAAAGTCTGTTTTTTACATCTGTGTCTCCTTTGTTGCCCTGCATGTAGGATGGTTGGTACTGCCTTTCTAAATTCCATTAAGAAGTTTAACTTTTAATTTGTATTCTCAGAGAAGTATCTTTTGGGTTCTTTGATTCTCTATATTGTATCTGTGTTTCCTTTATTGTTTGTTTCAGCTATTACATTTATTATTTATTTCTCTTTACTTTCCTTGGGCCTTTTCCATGTTGTTTTTTCTTGAAAGAAAAGGATATTTATTAAAAGTATAGTTTGTTGATTTGTCCATTTCTGTGAGACTCTAATCAGATATTTCAGAAATCACCAGGACATATGCTTAATAGAAACCATAATGTCTCATTTAGAAAAAATGTACTGTTTAAAATTGTTTTCTGAGATAGACATTCAACTTTAAAATGTTTTGCCTTTTTCTCATATATATGCAAAACTGTAATTTTTTCATATTTTAGCATTCTAAAGATTTGATATGTATTATTAGTTTTTAAAATTCTAAATAGATTTTAATTTCCATTATTTCTTCTTTGACTCACTCATTATTTAGAAATATTCTAATTTTCAATCATTATTGTTGCTATATAGTCACTCAGTCATGTCTGACTCTTTGCGACCCGTGGACAGCAGCATACCAAGCTTTCCTGTCCTTCACCATCTCCTGGAGTTTGCTCAAGCTCATGTCCATTAGGTCAGTGATGCCACCCAGCCATCGCACCCTCTGCTGTCTCCTTCTTCTCCTGCCTTCAATCTTTCCCACCATCAGGGTCTTTTCCAATGAGTTGACTCTTCACATCCGGTGGCCAAAGTATTGGAGCTTCAGGTGCAGCATCAGTCCTTCCAGTGAATATTCAGGGTTGATTTTCCTTAGGATTGACTGGTTTGATCTCCTGCAGTCCAAGGGACTCTCAAGAGTCTTCTCCAATACCACAGTTCAAAAGCATCAATTCTTCAGAGCTCAGTCTTCTTTATGGTACAACTCTCATATACATACATGACTACTAGAAAAACCATAGCTTTGACTAAATGGACATTTGCTCACAAGTAATGTCTCTGCTTTTTAATATACTGTACAGGTTAGTCATAGCTTTTCTTCCAAGGAGCAAGTATCTTTTAATTTCATGGCTGCATTCACCATCTGCAGTGATTTTAGAGCTCAAGAAAATAAAGTCTGTCACTATTTCTGTTGTTTCCCCATTTAATTTGCCATGAAGTGACGGGACCGGATGCCATGATCTTTGTTTTTTGAATGTTGAATTTTGAGCCAGCTTTTTTGCTCTCATCAAGAGGCTCTTTAGTTCCTCTTTGTTTTCTGCCATAAATGTGGTGTCATCTGCATATCTGAGGTTATTGATATTTCTCCTGGCATTCTTGATTCCAGCTTGTGCTTCATCCACAGAGGCATTTTGCATGATGTACCCTGCATATAAGTTAAATAAGAAGGTTGACACTATACAGCCTTAATGTACTCCTTTCCAAATTTTGAACCAGTCCATTGTTCTGTGTCCAGTTCTAACTGTTGCTTCTTGAACTGCATACAGATTTCTCAGGAGGCAGGTAAGGTGGTCTGATATTCCCAGATTGTTAAGAATTTTCTAGTTTGTTGTGATCCACACAGTCAAAGGCTTTGGTGTAGTCAATAAAGCAGAAATAGATGATTTTCTGGAACTTTCTTGCTTTTTCTTTGATCCAAGGGATGTTGGCAATTTGATCTCTGATTTCTCTGCCTTTTCTAAATCCAGCTTGAACATCTGGATGTTCTCACTTCATGTACGTTTGAAGCCTGGCTTGGGGAATTTTGAGCATTACTTTGCTAGCGTGTGTAGTGAGTCCAATTATGTGGCAGTTTGAACATTCTTTGGCATCANACTACTAATAAATGAGAGAAGAATGCTGAAGCCTCCTTGTATGATCATAAATTTATACACTTATTGCCACTCTATTAATTTTTATGTCTTTTGAAGCTATTTTTTTTGGTACATATGATCCTTATTGATTGAAAATTTTAATCATTAAGCAATAACCATCTGTATATATGCATTTTGTATTAAAATGTGACTTTCTGATTTTCTATCAGAAAATTATGACTTTCTTTTGATTACTAGTATATTTTTATTTTTTCATATTTGTATGTTTTTATTGAAATATAGCTGATTTATCATATTATGTTACTTTCAGATGTACAGCACAGTGATTAAATATTTTTATAGATTATACTCCATTTAAAGTTATTATAAATACTGCCTATATTCTCTGTACTGTACAATATATCCTTGTTACTTATTTTGTACATAATAGTGTGTACTTGTTAATCCCCTACCCTATCTTGGCTCTCCTACCTTCCCTCTCCCCACTGGAAACCACTAGTTTGTTCTTATATCTGTGAGTCTGTTTCTATTTTGTTATATTCATTCATTTGTTTTATTGTTTATTATCTAAAAAATTTTAAATTAATTTATTTATTGTAATTGGAGGATAATTACTTTACCCTGTTGTGGTGAGTTTTGCCATACATCGACATGCAGCTGTGTACATGTGTCCCACCATCCTAAACCCCCTTCCCATTTCCCTCTCCACCCCATTCCCCTGGGTTGTCTCAGAGCACCAACTTTGAGTGCTCTGCTTTATGCGTTGAATTTGCAATGGTCATCTATTTTACATATGGTAATTTATAATTTTCAGTGCTATTCTCTCATATCGTCCCACTCTCGCCTTCTCCCACATGGTCAAAAGTCTGTTCTTTACATTTATGTCTCTTTGGCTGTCTTGCATTTAGGGTCATTGTTACTGTCATATATATATATAAACTTATATGTATATATATATAGAAACTTATAGCTTGTTCCTTTATCTGTGAGTCTGTTTCTGTTTTGTTATATTTATTCATTTGTTTTATCTAAGATACCACAAATAATTTGATTTGTGGTTTCCATGTGGTATATATATGTTGATGTATAATTATATATGCTTATTTTTAACCTGATAGTCAAAGTTTAATTTCAAACATATTCTAAAAGATGTACATTTTTTATTCCTATCCACCTGTTTTATTCTGATGTCATATTTACATTTTGATGTNTAATTTGATTTGTGGTTTCCATGTGGTATATATATGTTGATGTATAATTATATATGCTTATTTTTAACCTGATAGTCAAAGTTTAATTTCAAACATATTCTAAAAGATGTACATTTTTTATTCCTATCCACCTGTTTTATTCTGATGTCATATTTACATTTTGATGTTTATCCTTTTACTGTTTATTGTAGTTTTACTTGATTTTACCGTGTTGTATCTTCTAATCTTTATACTTTCTTATTTAAATGGTAGGTCCACAGCCATTAACCATTACTATATGCTTGTCTTTAGTAGTGGTATTTTCCTTTCCTATAGATTTTTTTTTCTTTAAAAAAATTTTTATTGGAGTACAGTTCCTTTACAATGCTGTGTTAGTTTCTACTCTACAGCAAAGTGAATCAGCTATATTTATATATATACATATCCCCTCTTTTTTGGATTTCCTTAACATATAGGTCACCACAGAGCAGAGTTCCCTGTGCTACATAGTAGGTTCTTATTAATTACCTATATTATACAAATAGTGTATTTACATAGGGATTCACAAATAGGGATTTGCATATGTAAATCCCAATCTCCCAATTCATCCCACCCTCCTTACCCCATTATTACTCTTGCATTTATCTACATCTATGTCTCTATTTCTGTTTTATAGATAATATGTTTATACCAGTTTTCTTAGATTACATATATATTAGTTAATTGTTTTCTCTCTTGGATTTACTTCACTTTGTATGAGTGTCTAGGTCTATCCACCTCTGTAAAAATAACCCAATTTTGTTTCTATTTTTGGCTAAATAATATTCCATTGTATATATGTACCACATCTTTGTTCATTCCTTTATTGATAGATGTTTAGATTGCTTCCATGTCCTGGCTATTGTAAATAGTGCTACAATGAACATTGGGGTGCATGTGTCTTTTTGAATTATCATTTTCACTGAGTGTATGCCAAGGAGTGGGATTGCTGGGTCACAAAATAGTTCTATGTTTAGTTTTTTAAGGAAACTCCATGCTATTCTCCATAGTGGCTGAATCAGCTTACTTTCCTTCCAACAGTGGAAGAGGATTCTCTTTCTGCCACACCCACTCTATCATTTATTGTTTGTGGATTTTGTGATGATGCCCATTCTGATTAGTGTGAGAGGATATCTGATTGTAGAACTGATTTGCATTTCTCTAATAATTAGTATTTATTAGTAACTGGAGAAAGGAACGGCAACCCACTCTGGTATTCTTGCCTAGAGAATTCCATGGACAGAAGAGTCTGGTGAGCTAGAGTCTATGAGGTTGCAGAGTTGGACATGACTGAACAACTAACACACACACATAGTAATTAGTAATGTTGAGCATCGTCTCATGTGTTTGTTGGCTATCTGTTTTCTTTAGAGAAATGTCTATTTAGGTTTTCCACCCATTTTTTGATTGGTAGAGTGGTTTTTGATCTTGAGCTGCATGAGCTGTTTGTATATTTTGGAGATTAATCTTTTGCCAGTCGTTTCCTTTGCAAATATTTTCTCCCATTATGAAGGCTGTATTTTTATCTTTTTATGGTTTCCTTTGCTATCAAAATTTATTAAGTTTAATTAATTCCAATTTGCTAATTTTTGCTTTTATTTTCATAACTCTAGGAGACGGGTCAAAGAGGATCTTGCCAAGACTTTATGTCAGAGTTTTCTGCCTATGTTTTCCTCTAAGAGTTTCCTAGTTTCTGCATTGTCTCTCGCAACTACTTTTTAATTTCTAATTTTATTGATTTGAGTCTTTTCCCTTTTTTTTGTTGATAAGTCTCACTAATGGTTTATCAATTTTGTTTCTTAATATCTTTTCAAAGCATTAGCTTTTGGTTTTATTGATTTATTTTTCATTTATTTCTGCTCCAATCTTTATGATTTCTTTCCCCCTACTATCTTTGTTTTTTGTTCTTTTGCTAGTTGCTTTAGGTGTAAAGTTAGGTTTCTTTTATGTTTTTTTCTGTTTCTTTAGGTAGGATTCTATTGCTACAAACTTCCCTCCTAGAATTGTTTTGCTGCATCCCATATGTTTGAGTCATCATAATCATATTTTCATTCTCATTTATTTCTAGGTATTTTTTGATTCCTTCTTTGACTTCTTCAGTGATCCATTGGTTATTTAGTAACATATTGTTTAGCATCTGTGTTTGTTTTTTAGCATTTACTCTCTTGTAACTGACTTGTAATCTCATAGTGTTGTAGTCAAAAAAGAATCTTTATACTTGATGTGATTTCACTTTTATTAAAAGTGAGGCTTGATTTGTGTCCCAAGATGTGATCTCTCCTGGACAATGTTCCCTTTGTATTTGAGAAAGACTTATATCATGCTGCTTTAGAGGGAATGTCCTATAAATATCAATTAGATCCTTGTGGTATAAGGTGTCATTTAAGGCTTGCATTTCCTTAATTTTTCATCTGGATAATCTGACTATTGGTGTGTGGTGTTAAAGTCCCACACTATTATTGTGTTACTATCAGTTTCCCATTTTTTATGTCTATTAACATTATATCCTACACAAATATATTAAAAATTTTGTACCTCATATGTTCTTATTAGATTTTCAGAGTATTTCCAGTTTTTAGTTTAGAAAGTAAAGTGAAAGTGAAGTCACTCAGTCATGTTCGACTCTTTGCGACCCCATGGACTGANATATCCTACACAAATATATTAAAAATTTTGTACCTCATATGTTCTTATTAGATTTTCAGAGTATTTCCAGTTTTTAGTTTAGAAAGTAAAGTGAAAGTGAAGTCACTCAGTCATGTTCGACTCTTTGCGACCCCATGGACTGAAGCCTACCATGCTCCTCCATCCATGGGATTTTCCAGGCAAGAGTACTGGAGTGGGTTGCCATTTCCTTCTCCAGATAATCTCCCCCGCCCAGGGATTGAACCTGGGTCTCCCACATTGTAGGCAGACGCTTTACCATCTGAGCCACCAGGGAAGTCACTTTTAGTTTAGAAGAACTGTCTGAAAGATAAACATTGCTAAATTTCAAAAATTAGAATTCATTATCTGTGATTCAGTTATACATATACACAAATATTATTTTTGAAATTATTTTCCATTATAGGTTATTACAAGACATTGACTATAGTTCCTTTGCTATACAGTTAACCTTTGTTGCTTATTGCATATCTATTTTTTAAAAATTAGAAATCTAGCATTCTATTTCTAGTAAGTCAATCAAGTGAAAACAAAATGTTATACATTTTTTAGTTAGGCAAAATTCATGTTTTCTAAAATATATTTATTATGCATATTATTTATATGTATACAAAAGCTTGTTTACTATGCTTGATAAAAGCTTGAGAAAAAAACATCAAAAAAAAAAGAAAAAAAAAGACAAGGTGGAGAAATTGGAAAATATAATCTAAATAAATTGGCAGTAATGAATATGAAATAGAAAAAGTGAAACAATCTAGACAAAAGTAAAATATCCTCATATGATACAGTTGTTTTTAAACATGGCTGCTCATTGGAAACATATCTGGAGCTCTGGCAAAAGAAAAGCAATACCTGAGCATTTGTATTTTTCAAAAAGTTCCAAGATAATTCTTATATGGTTTTGGATTTAAAAAAGTTATTAGAGGTATTTCTATTAAATCATAGTTTGGGTAATACAGAGTTCTTTTACTTTTCTGTTGACCAATCATGATACAATAGTATTGAGTGAATAATAATTACATAATCACAGTAGTGAAAGATATTTATCAGTTTTCATAATCAATAGTCAGACAAGAAATAAAAGATAATTACAATTGCAAGCCATAATGGGAACACGATTAACCTAACAATATAAAATAGTTAAATAAAATTTGGTGGGTCAAGCAGAGTGATGTGGTAAGTGGAAATGCATATATACACAAGTTTTTATCTGCACAGCCAGTCTATGTCTTTTTGTTGGTGTATTTAATTCATTTACATTTAAGGTGAGTATAGATATGTGTGATTGATCCTATTATCATTTTCCTAATTGTTTTGGGTTTATTTTATATAGGTAGATCTTTTCCTTCTCTTGTTTCCTGTCTAGAGAAATTCTTTTAGCATTTGTTGTAAAGCTGGTTTGGTGGTGCTAAATTCTCTGAACTTTTGCTTGTCTGGAAAGCTTTTGATTTCTCCATCAAATTTGAAGAAGAGTCTTGCTGGGTAGAGTATTCTTGGTTGTAGGTTCTTCCCTTTCATCAATTTAAATATATCATGCCATTCCCTTCTGGTTTGTAGAGTTTCTGTTGAGAAATAGCTGATAGCCTGATGGGAGTTCCATTGTATGTTATTTGACATTTTTCCCTTGTTGCTTTTAATATTTTATCTCTGTCTTTAATTTTTGTAAGTTAGGTTGCTAATCTTGGTGTGTTCCTCCTTGGGTTTATCCTGGCTGGGACTCTGTGCTTCCTGGACTTGGTTGACTATTTCTTTTCTCATGTTAGGCAAGTTTTCAGCTTTATCTCTTCAAATATTTTCCCGAGTCCTTTCTCTCTTTCTCCTCTTGGGGCCCCTAAAATGTGAATGTTGGTGCGTTTAATGTTGTCCCAGAGGTCTCTTAGGCTGTCTTCATTTCTTTTCATTCTTTTTTCTCTATTCTGTTCTGCAGCAGTAATTTCCATCATTTTGTCCTCCAGGTCATTTATCCATTCTTCTGCCTCAGTTATTCTGCTATGGATTCCTTCTAGTGTATTATTCATCTCTGTTTGTTTGTTCTTTAGTTCCTCTAGGTCTTTGGTAAGCATTTCTACCATTTTCTCATTCTTTGCCTCTATTCTTTCCCTGGGATCCTGAATCATTTTCACTATCACTATTTTGAATTCTTTTTCTAGAGTGTTGCCTATCTCCACTTCATTTAGTTGTTTTTCTGGGGTTTTATCTTGTCCTTTCATCTGGGACATAAGTTTCTGCTTTTTTCATGCTAATTAGCTGTCTGTAATGTGGTTTTCATTTTGGTTCCTGTGGGACTGTGATTCTTCCTACTTCTTTTGTCTTCTCTCTGATGGAGGAGGCTAAGAAGCTTGTGGAAACTTCCTGATGGAAGAGACTGGTGGTGGGAAAAACTGGGTCTTGCTCTGGTGGGCAGGTACCTTCTCAGTAAAGCTCTAATCCAATTATCTGCTGATGGGTGTGGTTGAGTTCCTTCCTTGGTAGATTGTTGGCCTTGAGTCTATGGGCTTAATTGTAAAGTTAATGGTGATCTTCAAGAGGGCCAGCGGGACCTTCCCAGACTGCTGCTGCCTGTTCCCTTCTTCCTGTGGTGAGCCCTTGTTGACCCATGCTTCTACAGGAGACCCTCCAACACTAGCAGGTACTTTGGGATCAGTCCCCTGTGCAGTTACTGCTCCTTTTCTCTGAGTCTTGGGGCACACAATGTTTTTTTTTGTGCCCTCCAAGCCTGGAGTCTCTGTTTCCCCCAGTCCTGTGGAAGTCCTGTGATCAAATCCCATTGGCCTTCAAGGTCAGATTCCCTGGGGATTCCCAGTGCCTTTGTCAGATCCCCAGGCTGGGAAGCCTGACCTGGGGTTCAGAACCTTCACAACAGTGGAGAACTTCTTTGGTATTATTTTTCTACAGTTTGTGGGTCACCCACCTGGTGGGAATGAGATTTCATTTTGTTGTGATTGTGCCCCTCCTACCATCTTGCTGAGGCTTCTTCTTTGTCTCTGGACATGGACATCTTTTTTTGGTAGGTTCCAGTGTCTTCCCATCAATGACTGCTTAAGAAGTAATTGTGATTTTGGTGCTCTTACAGGAGGAAATGAGCACACATTCTCTACTCCTCCAGCTTGAATTGGAACACTTCCTCTGCCTTTTCTAATTCCAGCTTATGCATCTGGAAGTTCTTGCTTCATGTACTGCTTGAAGAATTTTGTGCATAGCCTTACTAGCATGTGAAATGAATGCAATTCTATGTTAGTTTGAATATTCTGTGGCATTGCACCTGTTTTGGATTGGAATGAAAACTGATCTTTTCTAGTTCTGTGGCCATTGCTGAGTTTTCCAAATTTGCTGACATATTGACTGCAGCACTTTAACAGCATCATCTTTTAGGATTTGAAATAACTCAACTGGAATCCCATCACCTCCACTAACTGTGTTGTAGTAATGTTTCTTAAGGTCCACTTGACATCACACTCCAAGATTTCTGGCTCAAGGTGAATGACCACACCATCATGGTTATCTGGTTCATTAAGACATTTTTTTTTTGTATAGCCTTCTATGTATTGCCACCTCTTCTTAATATCACCTGTTTCAGTTATATCCTTTTCATTTCTGTCTTTTATTGTACCCTTCCTTGAATGAAATATTCCCTTGATATATCCAATTTTCTTGAAGGGATCTCTAGTCTTCCCCTTTTTATTGTTTTCCTCTACTTCTTTGCATTGGTATTAATGTTCTTGTTAAAGAGATCCCAGGGAGCTTCTTTGCCTCCTTCTTCTATGTGAGGACACAGCACGAACATGGCCATCTGTGAACCAGGAAGCAGGTTCTCGCCAAAGACCAGAACTACTAGTGCCTTATTTTTGTATTTCCCAGCTTCCAGAATTGTGAGAAGTTAGATTCTGTTGTTTATAAGCCACCCCATCTATGGTGTTGTACTATAGCAGCCTGGATGGACTGAAGCAACAGTTATCAAAATATGTAAACAAATATGACCTATTTATATATGTGCTTCTTTATTCATTCATTAAATAATGAAATCTAGTGATTTGTCCAGTTAACTACCATAAACAGTTAACAGTCATAATGAACATAAACATCGTTTCAAATGATCTGTAGTACTCTAATATGATATGAAATATCTATGATTTCTATTAAAGGCAAAGATAGTCATTGCTCAAACTACTGTGATTTGTTCCTTAAATTTTGTAATGAAAGGGAATCTCATAATTAGAAATTTATGAAAACAAACACATAATTTTTATCCCTTTCCAAGCCCATGAGCAAGAAAGTGTTAGCCACTCAGTTGTGTCTGACTTTTTGTGACTCCTTAGATTGTAGTCTGCCATGTTCCTCTGTTCATGGAATTTTATAGGCAAGAATACTAGAGTGGGTCATCACTCCCTTCTCCAGGGGCTCTTCCTGACCAGAAATTGAACCTAGGTCTCTTGAATTGTAGGTGAATTCTTTACAATCTGAACCATCAGGGAAGACTCAATATTCAAAAAACTACTATATTGGCATCCAGTTCCATCACCTCATGGCAAATAGATTAGGAAAAAGTGGAAGCAGTGACAGATTTCACTTTCTTGGCCTCCAAAAACTACTGTGGACAGTGACTGCAGCCATGAAATTAAAAAGTGCTTGTTCTGTGGGAGAAAAGTTATGACAAACCTAGACAGCATGTTAAAAAGCAGAATCACTTTGCTGACAATGATCCATATAGTCAAAGCTATGGTTTTTACCAGTAGTCACTTACAGATGTGAGAGTTGGACCATAAAGAAGGCTGAGTGCTGAAGAATTGATGCTTTTCAACTGTGGGGCTGGAGAAGACTCTTGAGAGTCCCCTGGACAGCAAGGGGATCAAACCAGTCCATTCTGAAGGAGATCAGCCCTGAATATTCATTGGAAGGACTGATGCTGAAGTTGAGGGTCTGATATTTGGCCACCTAATGCAAAGAGTTTACTCATTGGAAAAGACCCTGATGTTGGGAAAGATTGAGGGCAGGGTGAGAAAGGCGGGACAGAAGATGAAATGGTTGGATGGCATCACTGACTCAATGGACATGAGTTTGAGTAAAGTCCAGGAGATAGGGAAAGATGGAGAAGCCTGGTATACTGCAGTACCTGAGGTCACAAAAAGTTAGACATGACTCAGTGACTGAACGATGACAAGAAGTCCATGAATATTTTGACTTCTGTCATGAATGCTTGGAGAACCCACAGACCCAGGTTTAGAACCCCTGGAAAGAACTGACTTCTTATTTCCTTCTGGCTAGTCTCAGAACTCTAGGCTTTTGATTTTGGCACTTTCTTCCCAGTTACCCCTGGGTTCTGCCTTGCAGGTCATAACTGGTCTAAATGTAGTTTAAACCTCATTTTCCTTTCCCCTCTCTATAAAGATTCTCTTACTTTCTTAGAGATAAACAATATGTTTCAAATTTTGCTCTTTTTACTTCTGTAGGAGCCATTTGTATTATATCAGAAGAACTCTTTTATTATAAAAATGTGGTATTATTGGCCAAACAGTGAAGAGTAGAATTATAGGTTTCTCCTCTTTTATAAGATCTTAGAAGACAGAAATCTTTTTCTTTTTGTTGTTGTTGAACCTACAACAATGGAGAAAATGTCTACATGTAATGGATACTACATGTAAATATTTGTTGAATGGGTGAATAAATAAATGCATGACTGTGGGACTTAAAGATCACCCCTGACTTCTCACTTCTCAGGGCCAACTCTGAACTATTCAAAGAATTTTTAGTTTCAAGGTTTGAAGATGCAATTCTCCTGTGAATGCACTGTGACCTATGTTCACAGTGAATTTCCTATCTACAGGTCTCTATATATAGAGATAATGAGTGAAGCATATACCAGGGAGCTATATATAGATTTATCTAGCTCCAGAGAGCAAGGGATATTAGAACAGAGCTCTTACACAACTTAAAAAAGATTATACCACGTTCTACATTTTTAATTGCTCTAATAAAATCATTTTTGAGGAGAAGCATTTTACAAGATTGTCTCAACTTTAAGTACCACTCTTACATTAGTTTTCATTTTTGTTTAATATCTTAACCTCAAGGGCAAAATCTGCCAGACTCTCACTACTGCTCCTCCCTTCTAAGCTTCTGCCGAATGGAAGATAACTGACTATAAATCAAACTTTGGGACAACTTTAGTAGAAACCTAACAGTTTCCCCAACTGTCATTATTTCAAGCTACTATAAAGAGCAAGCAAAAACACCCAGATGTGTTAGTGACATTTTCTGTTATGAAAGATTAAAATTGAGTTCTTGCTATGTTTGGTTCCCAGTGTAATTAGTCTTTCCTTTATAAAACATCATTGCTCCATTACTCCTCTGCTATTTTTTAGTAGCAAATTATATATTACTTTTAGCTTTTCATTCACCTTTTATCTACTAAAATGTGGTGCTGAGTAAGAAAAGGACATTTTGTTCAGAACGTTCAGTGTTCTAGAATGCCAAGTGTCTATAGAAAGATGAAAAATGGGAGTGCAAATGGAGAAACCACAATAGAGCTGTTTCGGATTTATTACCTTCAAGCATAATACACTTGGATACGCACATACACGTCTATTTCAGAAAAGAACATGTCCCTCTCTGTTTACTGCCAAATACATAGTTCTTCCACCTTGTAGGAATTACTCAGGGAATATTCAGGATAAAATAAGAAGATGAAGCAGGGTAGCTGGTAACATTTCCCTGGATTGAATTTGGAGAGGTGCATAATTGATCTTTGGTAAATGATTAGTGGTTGAAAAGGGGCAGGGTTAGTGGGTATTTATTGTAGCATGAATTATGTCCCTTTAAAATACGTTAACGTTCTTAGGGGTTACCTATGAATTTGACTATTTATAAATAGTCTTAAAGATGTAATCAAGTAAGGTGAGGTCATAATGAATTAGCAAAGACCTTAACTCAATGACTGGTATCCTTATAAGAAGAGTGAAATTTAGACACAGAGACATGAGGGAGAGAACCATGTGAAGATGGAGGCAGAGACTGGAATGATGCATCCATAAACTAAGCAGCACCAAGGATTGCCAGCAACTACCAGTTTCTTCTTCAGAACCTCTAAAAATGGAACCAGCTATGCTGACACCTTGATTTATGACTTCCAGACTCCAGAACTCTGAGAATAAATGTCTATTGTTTTAAGTCACTCAGTACTTTGTTAGGGCAGCCCTAGGAAACTAATTCAATATTAGTCACCAGTGAAGTGCTTTCTGGAGTTCAATGAGTGAAAAAAGTTTTGTTATTTATTAGTATAAGATTAGCATGCATATTGGAGAAGGCAATGGCAATCCACTCCAGTACTCTTGCCTGGAAAATCCCATGGACAGAGGAGCCTGGTAGGCTGCAGTCCATGGGGTCTTGAAGAGTCGGGCACGACTGAGTGACTTCACTTTCACTTTTCACTTTTAAGCATTGGAGAAGGAAATGGCAACCCACTCCAGTGTTCTTGCCTGGAGAATCCCAGGGATGGGGGAGCCTGGTGGGCTGCCGTCTATAGGGTCACACAGAGTTGGACATGATTGAAGTGACTTAGCAGCAACTTAGCAGCAGCAACATACATATTGAACAGTGAAATAAGTTAGATCTTGACTTTTTCCAAATTCTGGAAAGTTTCTACCTTTAAAAAATTATGATATAATTGACATATAACAATGTATTAATTTCAGGTATATAATATAGTGATTCAATATATGTACATATTGTAAAATGTTCACTACAGAAGTCTACTCAACATCCATCACCATGTGTAATTATATTTTTTTCCTCTTGAAGAGAACTTTAAAATTCTACTCTCTAAGAAACTTTCAAATACATAATATAATATTATTAATATAGCTACCTTACATTACATTCCCATGCCTTATTTATTTTATAATTTGAAGCTTATATCTTTTGACCACCTTTGCTCATTCACTCATTTTGCCCAGCACCTCTTTAGATTACATACATGAGTGAGTGAGATCATGCAGTATTTGTCTTTCTCTGTCTGACTTATTTCACTTAACATAATGCCCTCAAGTTCCATCCATGTTGTTGCAAATGGCAAGATTTCAAGTCACAAATGACAGCACTTCAATGATTCTTGTTTTATTTACTTTTTTGTTTGTCCTAAAACCCAGAAGGCCAGTTACTATATACCTCAAGGCCCACAGGGCTTTTTGGGTTGCAGCTACATTTACTTTCTTTGTCATTTTATTTTTATTATTAAAAATTAGCCCTTAAAAATAAACAGTGGGCACTTTTATTTTTATTTTGATAAATTGAAAACTACCCCCCCCCCAGCCCCCAACTCCTGCTTGTTTCTGGTGCCTGTCCCCTGGTGAACAGTAAGAAATAGAAGAAGAAAAGCTTGCAGAGTCTCAAATGTTGTTAAGTAAAATAATGGGTACATGCTGTGAATTTCTGAATAGAGGTCTTTTGGGTAATCAGAGCTGGCCTGTGTGGTAATGCCTCCTTTCTTCTTCTTATAGGCTGTTCCCAGGCCAAGCCCTGCCATAGCTCCCCCTCTGTCCAGGACATACCGGGCTTGCCTCTTTCAAGCACCACATTTTACTGCAATGGTCTTTTAGCTAATTTTCTCTCTGTTCCTGGTTTTTCTCTCCCACTAGACTCTAAGGGCCTGGGGCAGTGTGCTGTTTGCATCCCATCTTTCTATTGTTTGTTTTCAGCATCCAGTCTGGCAAAGAGCAGGCTTTCAGCCTTGGAAGAGAGAGTCTCTCCCCTCAAGGGTCCTGGAGTGCAATCTGGAACCTCTTTTTCATAGCAACATTGACAAATGGCAACAGCTTTCTATTTGAGCCTACATTTCCTAGTGCTGCTTTCAACAAAAGGTGCCCCTTTGTTATACTGGCACATACTCCCCCATAAAAAGAAAAAAAAATCATCTACACAAAGCAGAGTTTATCCTGAGATAAGCCCTGAGTCCAGGGAGGGAGGTGCAAGAGAGAAGAGGCAAAATATTTACCAGTATATTGAGGATACAGGAGGGATGCTGAAATTTCTGGTTATTTATGTTCTTCTACACAAGTCTCTCTCTAGCAGTGACTGGTTAGCTATGGATACTCTGGCTTTAAATTAGTGATGGTGCTGCTATTGACTTTTGGGAGGAAATCTAAGCTACTCCATATTTCATCTGCTCTGTCAGGTGTTGCCAGCAGCTGTGAATTAATCCAGTCCCCCCATTCTGCCACATTTGTTGGCCAGGATTTACTGGCTGTGACTGCTCTGTGTTAATGCACTTCTTGGAGTAGGAATGTCCTAGTGATTATTTATTTTCAGGAGGTGGCCTTCTCACAGGAACCCATTCGTCCCAATGTTGAGGCAGCCTTGTCCACCAGCTGTTGTGGCTGCCGCAGGCATCCTGCCAGCTAAGCACTACAGGCTGGAGTGGGGCTTTCTTTGCTTCCTCTAATTCTCCTTCTCCTTTCCTACCATGTGTATTTCTGTGATAAATCACCCAGAAAAGATTTTCAATGCCTTTTGACAGGCTGAAGCTGTGTGATTTGGCTTGATCTTGTTAAGAGCCCCATAACTAAATCCCTCCAAAGCACAGAAGACAAGGAAAACTTGCAAACTGTGATGACTTGTCTTTCTAGCTGAGGGAAAGACACTGAAAGACCTTAACTGACACAGCTGACTTTTTGCCCTTGACCTAAAGAAGGGTATGTTTATTGCATGTTTTCATTTGCAAAGTCCCTGTGTAAGTGAAGTGAAGTATAAATCAGTGAAGGCATTCCTGTAAGGGATAAGTAACCAGGATGGTAGATGAGATTTTATTCACTAGGATGGATACCCAATATTTTGTGCCTTGAAGCTGAAACTCCAATACTTTGGCCACCTGACACAAAGAACTGACTTATTGGGAAAGACCTTGATGCTGGGAAAGATTGATGGCAAGAGAAGAAGGGCATGACAGAGGATGAGATGGTTGGATGGCATCACCGCCTTGATGGACATGAGTTTGAGCAAACTCCAGGAGTTGGTGATGAACAGAAAAGCTGGTTTGCTGCGGTCCATGGGGTCTCAAAGAGTTGGACATAAATGAGTGACTGAACTGAACTTTCCATACATTAGGATGAATCAGTCATGGGTACATATGTACCCTGCTCCTGAAGCCAGCTCCCACCTCCCTTTCCACCTAATCCCTCTGGGTTGTCCCAGAGCACCAGCTTTGGGTACCCTGCTTCATGCATCAAGCTTGCACTGGTAATTTATTTTATATATGGTAATATACATGTTTCAATGCTGTTCTCTCAACTCATCCCACCCTTGCCTTCTCCCACATAGTCCAAAAGTTTGTTCTTTACATCTGTGTCTCTTTTGCTGCCTTGCATACTAGATTATCATTACTGTCTTTCTAAATTCCATATATACACTACATTGGTGTTTCTCTTTCTGACTTAATTCACTCTGTATAACAGGCTTCAGTTTTGTCTGCCTCAGTAGAACTGACTCAATGCATTCCTTTTTGTAGCTGAATAATATTCCATCCTGCATATGTACCACAACTTCCTTATCCATTTGCCTGCTATGGACATTTCTAGGTTGCTTCCATGTCCTAGCTATTGTAAACAGTGCTGCAATGAACATTGGGCTAAATGTGTCTCTTTCAATTCTGGTTTCCTCAAAGTGTATGCCCCAGCAGTGGGATTTCTGGGTCCTATGGCAGTTCTATTCCTAGCTTTTTAAGGAATCTCCACACTGTTTTCCATAGTGGCTATACCAGTTTGCATTCCTACCAACAGAGTAGAAAGATTCCCTTTTCTCCACACCCTCTCCAGCATTTATGTTTTGAAAACTTTTTGATGACATGACTCATGTGAGATGATGCCTCATAGTGGTTTTGATTTGCATTTCTGTAATAATGTGTGATATTGAGTATGTTTTCATGTGTTTATTAGCCATCTGCATGTCTTCTTTGGAGAAATGTCTTTTTAGTTCTTTTGCTCTCTATTTGATTGGCTTGTTTATTTTTCTCTGGTATTGAGCTGCATGAGCTGCATGTATGTTTTTGAGATTAATTCTTCGTCAGTTGTTTTGCTTGCTATTATTTTCTCTCATTCTGAAGGCTGCCTTTTCACATTGCTTGTAGTTTCCTTCATTGTGCAAAAGCTTTTAAGTTTAATTAGGTTGAGGTTCTATTTCTTTATTTTTGTTTCTATTTCCATTACTCTGGGAGGTGGTCCTGGAGGATCTTGCTGTGATTTATGTCAGAGAGTGTTCTGCCTGTTTTCCTCTGAGAGTTTTATAGTTTCTGGTCTTACCTTTAGATCTTTAATCCATTTTGAGTTTATTTTTGTGTATGGTGTTAGGAAATGTTCTAGTTTCATTCTTTTACATGTGGTTGACCAGTTTTCCCAGCACCTCTTGTTAAAGAGACTGTATTTTCTCCATTGTATATTTTTGCCTCCCTTGTCAAAGATAAGATGTCCGTAGGTACATGTATTTATCTCTGGGCTTTCTATTTTGTTCCACTGATCTATATTTCTGTCTTTGTGCCAATAACATACTCTCTTGATGACTGTAGCTTTGTAGTATAGTCTGAAGCCAGGAAGCTTGATTCTTCCAGTTCCATTCTTCTTTCTCAAGATTGCTTTGGCTATTCAGGGTTCTTCTTCTTCTTCTTTTTTTGTATTTTCATATAAACTGTGAAATTCTTCTAGTTCTATGAAAAATACCACTGGTAGCTTGGTAGGTATTGCACTGAATCTACAGATTTCTTTGGGTAGTGTACTCATTTTCACTATATTGATTCTTCCAATCCATGAAAATTGTATATTTCTCCATCTATTTGTGTCATCTTCAATTTCTTTCATCAGTTTTTTATGGTTTTTTTTATATACAGGCGTTTTGTTTCTTTCAGTTCAGTTCAGTTCAGTTCAGTTGCTCAGTCGTGTCCGACTCTTTGTGACCCCATGAATTGCAGCACGCCAGGCCTCCCTGTCCATCACCAACTCCCAGAGTTCACTCAAACTCATGTCCATCGAGTCAGTGATGCCACCCAGCCATCTCATCCTCGGTCGTCCCCTTCTCCTCATGCTCCCAATCCCTCCCAGCATCAGAGTCTTTTCCAATGAGTCAACTCTTCTCGTGAGGTGGCCAAAGTACTGGAGTTTCAGCTTAAGCATCATTCCTTCCGAAGGAATCCCAGGCCTGATCTTCAGAATGGACTGGTTGGATCTCCTTGCAGTCCAAGGGACTCTCGAGAGTCTTCTCCAACACCACAGTTCAAAAGCATCAGTTCTTCGGCACTCAGCTTTCTTCACAATCCAACTCTCACATCCATATATGACCACTGGAAAAACCACAGCTTTGACTAGACAGACATTTGTTGGCAAAGTGATGTCTCTGGTTTTGAATATACTAAGTTGGTCATAACTTTCCTTCCAAAGAGTAAGTATCTTTTAATTTCATGGCTGCAGTCACCATCTGCAGTGGTTTTGGAACCCCTAAAAATAAAGTCAGCCACTGTTTTGCCATCTATTTTCCATGAAGTGATGGGACCAGATGCCATGATCTTTGTTTTCTGAATGTTGAGCTTTAAGCCAACTTTTTCACTCTCCTCTTTCACTTTCACCAAGAGGCTTTTTAGTTCCTCTTCATTTTCTGTCATAAAGGTGGTGTCATCTGCATATCTGAGGTTATTGATATTTCTCCCGGCAATCTTGATTCCAGCTTATGCTTCCTCCAGCCCAGCATTTCTCATGATGTACTCTGCATATAAGTTAAATAAGCAGGGTGACAATATACAATTTTGATATACTCTTTTTCCTATTTGGAACCAGTCTGTTGTTCCATGTCCAGTTCTAACTGTTGCTTCCTGACCTGCATACAGGTTTTTCAAGAGGCAGGTCAGGTGGTCTGGAATTCCCATCTCTTTCAGAATTGTCCACAGTTTATTGTGATCCACACAGTCAAAGGCTTTGGCATAGTAAATAAAGGAGAAATAGATGTTTTTTCTGGAACTTTCTTGCCTTTATCATGATCTAGCAGATGTTGGCAATTTGATCTCTGGTTCTTCTGCCTTTTCTAAAACTAGCTTGAACATCTGGAAGTTCATGGTTCACGTATTGCTGAAGCCTGGCTTGGAGAATTTTGAGCATTACTTTACTAGCATGTAAGATGAGTGCAATTATGCGGTAGTTTGAGCAATTTTTGTCATTGCCTTTCTTTGGGATTGGAATGAAAACTGACCTTTTCCAGTCCTGTGGCCACTGCTGAGTTTTCCAAATGTGCTGGCATATTGAGTGCAGCACTTTCACAGCATCATCTTTTAGGATTTGCTACTTTAGGTAAATTTATTCTTAAGTATTTTATTCTTTCTGTTGCAATGGTGAATGGTATTGTGTCCTTAATTTCTTTTTCTGATTTTTCATTGTTCATGTATAGGGATTTCTGTGCCTTACTTTTATATCCTGTAACTTTACTATATTCATTAATTAGCTCTAGTAATTTTAAAATAATTTTCTAGTGGTATCTTTAGGATATTCTGTGTAGAGGATCATGTTATCTGTAAACAGTGAGAGTTTAACTTCATTTCCAATCTGGATTCCTTTTATTTCTTTTTCTTCTTTGATTGTTGTGACTAAGACTTTCAAAACTATGTTGAATAGTAGTGGTGAGAATTGGTACCCTTGTCTGTTCCTGAATTTAGGGGAAATGCTTTCAATTTTTTGCCATTGAGGATAATGTTTGCTGTGGATTTGTCATATATCACTTCTATTATGTTGAGGTATGTTCTGTCTGTCTATGCCTGCTTTTTGATGAGTTTTTTTTTTTTAATCATAAATGTGTGTTGAATTTTGTCAAAGGCTTTCTCTGTATCTATTGAGACAATCATATGGTTTTTGTCTTTTAATCTTTTAATATGGTGTATCACATTGATTGATTTGTGTATATTGAAGAATCCTTGCAACCCTGGAGTAAAGCCCACTTCATCATGATGTATGGTCTTTTAAACATGTTGTTAGATTCTGTTTTTTAGAATTTTGTTGAGTATTTTTGAATCTATGTCCATCAGTGATATAGGGGTGTAGCTTTTTTTGTGTGTGTGTGTGTGGCATCTTTGTCTGGGTTTGGTATCAGGGTGATGGTGGCCTCATAGAATGAGTCTGGGAGTTTTCCTTACTCCGCAATTTTTCTGGAAGAATCTGAGCAGGATGGATGGTAACTCTTTAAATTTTTGGTAAAATTCACATGTAAAGTCATCTGGTCCTGGGCTTTTGTTTGTTGGAAGATTTTTGATTACAGTTTCAATTTCTATACTTGTGATGGATCTGTTAAGATTTTCTATTTCTTGCTGGTTCAATTTTGGAAGGCTATGCTTTTCTAAGAATTTGTCCATTTCTTCCAAGTTGTCCATTTTATTGGCATACGGTTGCTCGTAGTAGTCTCTTATCTTTTGTGTTGTCTGTTGTTATTTCTCCATTTTCATTTCTAATTTTATTGATTTGATTCTTTTTCTTTATTACCTTGGAGTCTGGCTAACAGTTTGTCTATTTTGTTTATCTTCTGAAAGAACTAGCTTTTTTTTTTTCTTTTTTTATAAAAATGTATTTATTTATTTTTTAAATTTTACTTTACAATACTCTATTGGCTTTGTGATACATCGACATGAATCCACCACAGGTGTACACAAGCTCCCAATCCTGAATCCCCCTCCCACCTCCCACCCCACAACGTCTCTCTGGATCATCCCCGTACACCAGCCCCAAGCATCCTGCATCCTGCTTTGAACATAGACCGGCGCCTCGGTTCTTTAATTTAGTTGATCTTTGTTATAGTTTTCTTTGTTCCTTTTTCATTTATTTCTGCTCTGATGCTTACAGTTTCTTTCCTTCTGTGAACTTTGGGGCTTTTTTGTTTTTCTTTCTCTAGTTGCTTTAGGTGTAAAGTTAGTTTGTTTATTTGATGTTTCTCTGGTTTCTTGAGGTAGGCTTGTATTACTATGAAGTTCCCTCTTGTCATTGCTTTCACTGAATCCCAGAGGTTTCAGATTGTCGTGTTTTCTTTATCATTTGTTTCTATAAGTATTTTGATTTCTTCCATGATCTGTTTATTTGAAAGTATGTTGTTTAACCTTCATATGTTTGTGGTTTTTATAGCCTTTCCCCTTTGTAACTGATATCTAATTTACTGCATTGTGATCAGAAAATATGCTTGAAATCATTTCAATTTTTGAAAATTTACCAAGGCTAGATTTGTATTTTTATTACTCTAAGAGGTGGATTGAAAGAGATCTTGATGCAATGTAAGTGTTCTGACTATTTTTTCCTCTAAGAGTTTTACAGTATCCACCTTACATTTAGGTCATTAATCAATTTTGAATTTATTTTTGCGTATGATTTAGGTAGTATTGTCATTTCATTCATTTACATGTGGAAAATTTACACTTATTGGACAAACTTTCTTTTCTCCATTGTATATTCTTGCCTCCTTTGTCAAAAATAAGGTGCCCATACGTGTTTGAGTTTATCTATGGGCTTTGTATCCTTGCTCCATTGATCTATGTTACAGTTTTGATCTATATTACAATACTAAATTGTTTTGATGACTAGCTTTGTAGTATAGTTTGGAGACAGAGAGCTTGATTCATCCAGTTCTGTTTTTTCCTTCTCAAGATTGGTTTGGCTATTCACAGTCTTTGTGTTTGTATACAAATTGTAAATTTTTTTTTCTAACTTTTGTCTAATTCTCTGAAAAATGCCATTGGTAATTTGATAAGAATTGCAATGAATCTGTAAATTGCTTTGGCTAGTATAGTTATTTTCACAATATTGGTTATTTTAACCCAAGAACATGGTATATCTCTCCATCTCTTTATGTCAGCTTTTTTTTTTTTTTCCTATCAGTGTCTTATAGTTTTCTGAGTACAAGATTTTTCCCTCCTTAAGTAAGTTTATACTTAGATATTTTATTTCATTTTTTTAATGAGATGCTACTGTTTGTTTATCTTTCTGATCTTTCGTTGTTAGTGTATAGGAATACAAGAGATTTCTGTGTGTTAATTTTGTATTGTGCAACTTCACCAAATTCATTGATTAGCTCTAGTAGTTTTCTGGTAGCATGTTTAGGATTTTCTATGTATAGTATCATGTCATCTGTAACAGAATAGTTTTAAGTCTTCTTTTACATTCTGTATTCCTTTTACTTCTTTTTCATCTCTAATTGATGTGGCTAGGGCTTCCAAAATGATGTTGAATAATAGCAACAAGAGTAGATATCCTTGTCTTGTTCCTGATCTTATAGGAAATGCTTTCCATTTTTAACCTTTGAGGATAATATTTCTTGTGAGTTTGTCATATATGGGCTTTGTTATGTTGAAGTAGGTTCCCTCTAAGCTCACTTTCCAGACAGTGTTTTTCATAAATTGGCATTGAATTTTGTCAAATCTTTTTCTGAATCTATTGAGATGATGATATGGCTTTCATTTCATTTCTTAGCTTATTGATGTGGTATATCACACTGATTGATTTGTGAACGTTGAAAAATCCTTGCATCCTTGAGATGAATCCCAGTTGATCATGAGACATGATCCTTTTAATACACTGTTGGATTCAGTTTGCTAGCATTTTGTTGAGGATTTTTGTGTCTGTGTACATCAGTGACACTGGCCTTTAATTTTCATCAATATCCAGGTGATGGTGGCCTCACAGAATGAGCTTGAGAGTGTTCCTTCCTCTGCAATTTTTTTGAAGAGTTTCAGAAGGATAGGTGTTAACTCTTCTCTGATAGAATTCACCTGTGAAACCGTCTGTTCCTGGAATTTTGTTTGTTTGAAGATTTTCAATCACAGTTTCAATTTCAGTATCTTGATTGGTCTGTTTACATTTTCTATTTCTTCTTGGTTCATATATATGGAATTTAGAAAGATGGTAACGATAACCCTGTATGCGAGACAGCAAAAGAGACGCGGATGTACAGAACAGACTTTTTGACTCTGTGGAAGAGGGATAGGGCATGATGATTTGGGAGAATGGCATTGAAACATGTATAATATCATATAAGAAATGAATCGCCAGTCTAGGTTCGATGCAGATACAGGATGCTTGGGGCTGGTGCACTGGGATAACCCAGAGGGATGGTATGGGGAGGGAGGTGGGAGGGAGGTTCAGGAGTGGGAACTTATGTACACCTATGGCAGATTCATGTTGATGTATGGCAAAACCAATACAGTTTTGTAAAGTAAAAATAAATAAATAAAAATAAATTGATGCCACCACTACAGAGAATAGTATGGCGGTTTCTTAAAAAACTAAAAACGGAACTACCATATGACCCAGCAATCCCATTCCTGGATATACTCTGAAAAAACATAATTCAAAAGGACTCCTGTACCCCAATATTGTGCACTGATCTTTATGCTTGCTTTCCTTCTACTGACTTTAGGTTTTGTTTGTTCTTCTCTATTTGCTCTAGGTATAAGATTAAGTTGTTTATTTGAGGTTTTTCTTGTATCTTGAGGTAAGATTGTATTGCTCTATAGTTTCTTCTTAGAACTGTTTTTGTCACATCCCATAGGTTTTGGGTCATCATGTTTTCATTGTTGTTTATCATTAGATAGATTTTGATTCTTTCTTTGACTTCTTCAGTGATTCGTTGGTCTTTAGTAACATTCTCTCTATATATAGTTGTTTCTCTATTTCCTAGCTGTGTTTCTTATCTGCAATGTGGGATGGGTGGAATTGGAGCACTCCTACTGGAATAACAGCCTCTGAATATTCCTCCTCTGGAGATGTTCATCATGAAATGTGCTCTTTTGTGTCCCTTTTCACCTGTTGTTCAGTTGTACCCCTGAGCATACATGTCTACAAAGCTGCTAAAGCCAGACCTGTCTCAGCTGCAGAAGTACTTGCACTTTTGGTTGTTTCACAGGTTCTGAATTTAGGAATCTGTCTGCAGAGGTGTGACTCTGTGGTTGGTACAGCCAGGAGGAGAAATTTCATCTTTTCTTCATTAGCCATACATCTCTGGGGCTCAGCTGTGATTTCAGCTCCATCTCTGCATGTGTTCCTCCCACCAGAATCTGCTCCAGAGGTTACCAGGGCCCACAGACCTTTCAGGCAGAAAAAACCTGAAGTGGTGATTGAGGCAAACAGACTACCCAGGCAGGAGGGTGTTGAGGTAGGGATTGAACCACAAGTATTCATCAAGTGGGTGACCTGGGTGAGCATATCACCCAGGCTGGGGGAAGGGAGTGAGAGGAGGCAGCAGCTGGGGGTCTGCAAGCCAGGTCCAGCAGGAAGCAATGGGTGGTGAGGGAGGAGAGAGCCTACAATGCTGGCCCTGTCTTTTGTGTACCGCTCAACAATGGTGCTTTTCTTCTGTGATGGCCTAAGCTTCCTTCACAAGCATTCCCAGTTGCAGAACTTCTCACTCCCATCCCCTCAGACTGTCTCCTCACAGCCAACAGCAGTCCCTTTCCTAGTGTGCTCTCAAAACCCCACGTTGCAGTACTCAGCCTCCACGACCACCAGTGGACACCCATCTCAAGCTGGGGCATGCAGGGTTGTAGCATGAACCATATGCATAGGTTTCACTCTGTCCTGCAGACTACTCTACTACTACAGACTACTCTCCTCTGAGCCCCTGAAGTTCCCTTCCGTTCTAGCTGAACTCTCTGTGGGTAAGGGGGCTTCCACAGAGGCAGGAACCTCTCTTCACCTTCAGCTCCATGCCAGGGGCTCAGGTCCCATCATTCTTCTTATCCTCTTTCTTTTCCCCTTTTCTTTTTCTCATCTTACCTGGTTTTATGGGGATCTTTCTTGTCCTTTTATTAATATGTGTCTGAGGTCCTCTGCTAGTGTTCAGCAGGTGCTCTGTGAGAATTTTTCCATGTGTAGATGTATTCTTGATGAGTTTGTGGGGGAGAGATGAATTTCACATCCTCCTCATCCTCTGCCACCTTGAAAACCCCCTAACTTATATTTCTCTTATGGGAAAAACCCCCATAGGCAATAAATTGAGAGTCACACATAAATCTGACTTCCAAAGATTCCATGTTTTCCCATCTGTTTACATCTGTAGGATGGATACATTTGCTATTCTTATGCAAGGTGATCCCTCTCCTCTGGGACGTGACACACCCAGCCATTGCATGGCTGGGCTGGGCACAGCCCTGAGAAGGGTGTATATGAACTATCCACCTTTTCTCTGTGTGACCCTTACTAGCATCTTCACAGATTTGACCGTGCATCCTAACTGCTTCATCAGCCTTCTTGCTTGCCTCTGAAGGCCAGCTTCCTCCCAGGGCTGCACAGGATAAGTGATGGCTGTCCTATCACAAGTGTCCTATCTTGGTGGTTAACCAAGACATCCATGGTTTATGCTCACTTGAAGGTATCAGGAGTCGCCTTGGGTAAAGAGATAAAAAAACACACTGTTCACTTCCCTTAAAATTGCTTCTGCCTTTAAAGCTTATGTTGAGTGATCAAGAATATCTTCAGGAAGTTGTCTCACTGATGAAATAAGCATCTTTATAGGTGCTGAATGGGGAATGATAAGCTCTGTATTGTGATTTATTGATCCTTGAAGCACAGAGATCTATTTATATGTCCTCATCTCAGACATGAAGGGATCAGGGCTGGGGACTCACTCAGAGTCAGTGAGGCAGTGGAAGATGTGAGAAAGAACCCTGAATTGGCAAAATGAAAATGGCAGGCTTCCTGGGATGGAAATCTGATTTCTAGTTTGTTTATTGATTTCCTGTAACTGTTCACTGCCTCCTGTTTGGTTTTCTGGAATGTAGTGGAATATTTTGATTATTGATTAGAAATCCTAGCTTATCAAATTCACACACAGATTCAGGAACACACTCTCGAAAATGGAAATTTCAGCAATGCAGCATGAATCGAAAGCAAGTTTTATGTATTCATAGCATTCAGCAGGCTTGACCTGAACCACTGAAAAGCAGTCTGATTTCACATCTGGGCACTTCTTCCTCTGGTTCTCTTTCTGTCTTTCCCTTCTTTCCATCCCCCACATTTAGGAAGCAGAGCTAGTAAGGAGTCTTGTTTGAATGCAGATTTAGGTTCACTGGGAATCCCAGGTGGTGGTGCTGCTGCTCCTGTGAGGACTACACTTTGAGGGCCACTCTGAGCCTCTGTGCGATTGGGGAGCCTTGGGGAGGCAGCAAGCTTGGCTGCAGCCTAAGACAACTATCTGGTTCAAAGGGCTAAGGGGGCTGTTTTCCAGCTGCTACTGGCTCAGGGTGACCCACAGCTATCATTTTCCAAGGAATGGAGAGCTAATGGCCCCTCCTCTGCCCCACAAAGCTTTCGTGTGACCAGACTGAGACCCTGTGAACCCCTCTGGGTCTGAGCTGATGCAGCTACTGCTTCTGAGGGCTTAGTTCATTGCATTCCTGCTGCCATAGGGATGAGCCAATGTGAAAAAGGATTTACCTCTCTGTTTTCTCTCCCTGGCCCAGTTTCCTATAGTGAGAGAAGGACTATCCTCTAGACTGTGGCTCAGACAGTGAAAGATTTTGCCTGCAATGCGGGAGACATGGGTTCGATCCCTGGGTTGGGAAGATCCCCTGGGAGAGGGCATGGTAACCCACTCCAGTATTCTTGTCTGGAAAATCCCCATGGACAGAGGAGCCTGGCGGGCACAAAGAGTCAGGCATGACTGAGCAATTAAGCACAGCACAGGGCTGTGAGGGTCGTGTCTCATGATAGTTCCACGTGTGCAGGATGGTAGAGTCAAGAGATCTGATCACTAAGATGCTTTGGATATTTAGGTTCTAGACTGACTGACTTCACTGTCCTTTAACAGTTAGAGACAAACTGTTTAGATTATTTTCCCATCTTGTTCTACTCTTCCAGGCTTGTTACCTGACTGGGGCTGGAAAGTATGTAGAACAGTCCCCTGCCATGGGATGAGCTGCCATATAGATGTGGTTTTAATCACAGTAGCCTTCAGCAGCCAGCACCTCTTTGTCTTCCTGTCTTACTGGATCTCCCAGGAGCCACAGCTTCACATTTCTGAGACTCATATAATAGCAACAGATTTTTAGAATAAACAAATACAAAAAGTATGTAAAAATTAGGAAATTATCTCCATGAAATGATTTCAGATGTAAAGTCTGAAAAGGCTTTAACCTAGTTTTCTTGGCTGTCTAGAAATCAGATTGACTCATGAAATCAAGGAGGAATAAGAGTAGTTGGGAAAATATATTACATTTTTATTATCAGAACAGGAGCAAGGGAAATGACAAAGTAAAATAATAGAGGACAATATGTTTAAGCTAAGTAAAGGAGAGATTTCCTCAGTATATGTATTATAATGTAGATGCCAAGCTAGGAGAAATGACATAGAAAATCAGATATTTGAAAGCCAGGAGAGGCAGATATGAAAGGGAAAAGAACAAATAAGCCTGGAGATAATTTCTCTAAAATGGGGTTTTAGAAAAGAGGGAAATATTTCAGATGTTACTAAATCAGAAACAGTGCCGGGTACAACAAAGGTAAGAGAAACAATGTCTTTGGGAAAAAACTGAAATGACTCTTCAGAAGATGCCAGAATCCAGAACATGATGGAAAAAACAGAGGTGGAAATACAGATTCCAACATAAGAGAAATGGGTAACCATCCATGCACACTGGGATAGCTGTTCCAAAAAGATTACAGAAAACCCTACTTGAGAGACAATTGCTAAGAAGAAGAATGATTTGGAAACTTTCAAAATGCCATGGCTGTTGCTTTCACCTTGAAGGGACACACCCAAGAAGTATAAGAGACTAGTATATTAAGAGACGTCACAGGAAAAAAATGGGAATATTAAATGGGAGGTGCTGCTGCTCCTGCTGTCACTTCAGTCATGTCCGACTCTGCGTGACCCCGTAGACGGCAGCCCACCAGGCCCCGCCGTCCCTGGGATTCTCCGGGCAAGAACGCTGGAGTGGGTTGCCATTTCCTTCTCTAATGCTTGAAAGTGAAAAGTGAAAGTGAAATCACTCAGTCGTGTCCAACTCTTCACGACCCCCTGGACTGCAGCCTACCAGGCTCCTCTGTCCATGGGATTTTCCAGGCAAGAGTACTGGAGTGGGGTGCCATTGCCTTCTCTGTAAATGGGAGCAAGCAGATAATAATTGATGAAGTTCAGGCCTGGGTTGACTGGATGAGAGAATCTGTCCCTTGTGAATGAAATTACGCCACACAGTGATGCTTTGAAGGTGGGAAGGTCTGAAAAATGGATGATCGTAACAGACCCAGATTGTTTTGATTTCTTATTTCTTGCTCTAGGAAAATGTGCAAGACAGAATCTGAAGGAGTATTTTCCAGAATCATATGTCTGAGCCAGAAATCAAAGGGAAAGTAGAAGGAAAGGAGAGAGGAGGCAGATTCTAGGAACGTTTTAGCACTGCCTGTGTTAACAAAGGAAAGGATGTCCTTAAAAATGTAACTTGAACATTTAGGAACTCAACTGAGCCTTCCCGAAAAGGATAGGGGAGTAACAGATGGCAATAGAATACAGAGGAGCACTCAGTGTTCTCTGCTTACTTCTTCGGATCCGTTGTCCATTCTCCAGACCTGCTCTGTGCCTCTAGAGGACAGCCTCTATCACTCAGACTGCTTTACCCTGTTGATCTGGTTGAGTCCAGCCAATGGAAGGCCCAGCAGGATTAGAGAGTAAGAGAGGGGCTATGGTACTTATTCACCGACTCCCTGCCTGCCCAGTTGCAATTTGGCAGTGGCTGCATTTCTCTGTTGGGCAGCTCCTCTCCCTGCTCCCTTCTCTCACCTCTTCAGCCTGGGCTGGTAATATCTTCCCTGGATGCTTCCTTTGTAGGTTAACTTTGTTGTTGTTTGGTTGCCCAGTCATATCTGGGTCTTTTGTGACCCCTGGATGGGGGTTTTCCAGGCAAGAATACTGGAGTGAGTTGCCTTTTCCTTTCTCCAGGGGATCTTCCCAACACAGGGGTTGAACCTGCATCTTCTGCATTGTCAGGAGGATTATTTACCTCTGAGCCACTGGGGAAGCCTAGGTTATCTTTACCTGCCCACAAATCCTCAAACACAGGGCTCAAGAGAAAAATGAAAATTTAGAGCTCCTTAATGATGCAGAAAAACAACAACAACAACAACAAATACCTCAAACAAGATCTGTTCACTGATAGTGTCATCATTGTAGATATCTGAAACTTCACAGTAACAGTTATTTCTTGCAAGATATCTCAAATGCCACTCTTCTAGTGAAAAGATAGTATATGCAGGAGGTGGGATTTCCCCTTAGGTAAGTAAAAACATAGGGTCCAAATTAGTCTCCCAATGGGAGGTTTTAAATGGTATCCTGGTAAGGCTGCACGCAGAGACTTTTGTTGTCTATTGTTTTCACCTTTTAGCATAGACTTTGCTATGGATTGTGCTTACACTAAGTACTCAGATCCAGAGATACAGAAATGCAGAGATTAATCATGTTAGGGGCTATATTTTGAAACTAGCGCTGTGATACTTTTATGTGTCTTACTGACTGTTTGGACTCTACTTATAGCACATGAGGGCTTGCCACTTAATTCAACTTAGGAGGGTCTGAGAAAATTAAATTCATACAGTGGGCAAGAGCCAAGGCAATGCTACTGAAGAATCCGAATTCTATCCAGGCATCACAAATCCTCCAATTTGAGATTGAGCAACATTAAAAATTCAGAGGGATTATAATATAATAATCATATAGATTTAAAATTATTTTGATTTCAAATTTTAAAAGGCAAGATAACTTAAGTTTGGCCTTTTATGAAGAAATATATTTTGAACATTAATTTGTCATTGCAGAATTCATACTTGGAGATGATTTACACTTAGATTTGGGGACATTTATTTCTTTGAGTGGACTATAGTATTTTATGCTGTTAATAATAATATTGCAGAACCTCTGATGTGCTGTATTAGGTTTTACAGCTGGGCAAATTTGGGATGGATGTGGAACAGAGAATGAATTCTTTAGCTTTGAAATGAATCAGATTAATAAACTGCATTTCAGTTTATTAAATGCAGATTTAATTAATTAAATAATAAATTTACAAACATTAAATACTATTTAATAAATAAAACAATAAATAAATCATTTAATTTATTAAATAATATTTAATTTATTATCAGATTAAAAAACCCATTTCAGAGCTCTTGGAAAGCAAAATGTTAAACTGAGTGGTCTGAGAAGAACCCACAAAGAAGCAATGGTTGGCACTGGGAGAGTGACCTCATGGACATGGGATGGACTTCTGAGCTCCTTCCCACTCATTTGTTTGAACCTGGGATGAATGCAGTGGTTCTTGACTATGGCTGCTCATTAGAGTCTTCTGGCAAGTTCTTAAAATCCCAATCAGGCCACTTCTCAGACTTACTAAATCAGAATCTTTACTGATCTCTCTAAGTGCCCCTCAAGGTAGTAGAACACAATGCTGACTGAGGAGTTTGAGAGAATAGCTGAGCATACATTTCCTCTTCTTGTGTTTGGATCTTCCTACTGGAAGAAGTGTTTGCTCTCCTCTGGTTAAGAGATAAACTTAATGTTAGAAGCCTTTTGCTTTTTAAGTGAGGCCTGTGTTGGTCTGTCTCTACCAATAACTGGGTGCATAGGATTAATTCAGGGCTAAGATATGAGAAAGACAACTTGATTCCAGTGTTGTCTGAGCAGCTTATCAGTTAAAAAAAAAGTCAGTGTTTTTACCTTCATCTGCCTGACTTCTAGGTTTTTCCTCTCAGTTTGTTCTGCCTTTAAGAGGGGAACAGAATAAGCCAGGACCCAGGATAGGCTAATCCATTTGAATGCCAAAAGCAGGCCAATAATTTGATAATGCTTTAAATCACTATTTTAAAAATACTTGTTCAACATTTTTATCAGGGAGAGGGGCACACTTACCTTTTGCTAAGAAAAATTTTATGTGTGTTCTTTTATGTCTAAAATTGCATGCATTGCACCAAATGTGACCTTGGTTTACTTTTCATTTATAGGTTTTTTAATTTTTAAAATTTTATTAAAAATTTTTTTTTTTAAGTTTTTGGCTGTGTCACACAGCATGTGGGATCTTAGTTCCCCGACCAGAGATAAGATCAACGCCCTGTGCATTGGAAGAACAAAGTCTTAACCACTGGACCACCAAGGAAGTCCCAATTTCTAGGTTTTCATATCACTCATGATAGGTTTAGTCACTTGGACTCACTAAGCATGGGAGTAATTTACATAGAAATTCTTGCTAAATCTTATTCAAAATATTTTGAAAAATTTTTTTCCCTTGGCCTTTAGGTAGCCAAATTATTTCTCACTTGTTAGTTGTTCCTATTTTGTCTTTATTTTTATTTTGGAACTTCCTGAACCAGACAACTTCTTAAAAATCATACCACAAGATTTATACTACAGTTAATGGTAACTAAGTCATTTGTGGCAAAGAGTATTACACAATGTTGATGGGACTTTCAGCTTCAGATTACTGTAGTCACATCAGGTAACGTGTATGTGTATCTTGTGGAAATAGTCAAGTCAGGGAAGTCAGCAACAGCCAGCTGCTGCTGCTGCTGCTAAGTCGCTCCAGTCATGTCTGACTCTGTGCGACCCCATAGGTGGCAGCCCGCCAGGCTCCTTCATCCCTGGGATTCTCCAGGCAAGAACACTGGAGTGGGCTGCCATTTCCTTCTCCAATGCATGAAAGTGAAAAGTGAAAATGAAGTCGCTCAGTCGTGTCCTACTCTTAGGGACCCCATGGACTGCAGCCCACCAGGTTCCCCCATCCATGGAATTTTCCAGGCAAGAGTACTGGAGTGGGGTGCCATTGCCTTCTCCGGCAACAGCCAGCAGTATCTTTGAAATTTTAACTTGAGGATACTGCCTTATTCAATGTAAGATGGACTACATTGTCCCTGTGGAAGCTGATATCGCAGTGTCTACATATTCCCTATGCTTTAGTGTCCCTTGTAGATTGATCAGACTGGGCACCTGACTCTCTGGCTCCTCCATTGATCTGGGACTGGCCAGGATGTAAGATAAGACTGCCTGCCAAAATGCCAGATTGAGGCTAGGCTTTAAGTCAGTGGTGTTTGGATTATATAATAAAACAGGGGCTCTGATGATAGTGGTTAGAAGTGGTAAGCTAGGGCTTGTGTGCATGCCTTTTAATGAAAAGTCTTGAGGGCTCACCAGAAAGGAAAATGTGATGTGAATTCTGATGATCAGATATTAACATCAGTGCCTCCCCTGTGGCATTATGGTAAAGAATCTTCCTGCAAATGCAGGAGACACAAGAGGTATGGGTTAAATCCCTTGGGTTGGGAAGTCCCCTTGGAGTAGGGAATGACAACCTACTTCAGTATTCTTGCCTGGAAAATTCCATGAGCAGAGGAGCCTGTTTGGCTACAGTCCATGGGACTGCAAAGAGTCAAACACACCTGAGTGACTGAACGCAAACACAGATGTTTATATAAATGTGATGATTTTTGACTTTATAAATAAAGTCAAAGCAGTACATATCTAAGATTCTTAGAGAAAATTAGTGTGGAGTTGAGGTAAAATAAAGTCAATTATTTTCCTTTCAGTTCAGTTCAGTTCAGTTCAGTTGCTCCACTGTGTCCGACTCTTTGTGATCCCCATGGTTTCCCTGTCCATCACCAACTCCCAGAGCTTACTCAAACTCATGTCCATTGAGTCAGTGATGCCATCCAATCATCTCATCCTCTGTCATCCCCTGCTCCTCCTTACTTCAGTCTTTCCCAGCATCAGAGTCTTTTCCTATGAGTCAGTTCTTTGCATCAGGTGGCCAAAGTATTGGAGTTTCAGCTTCAGCATCAGTCCGTCCAATGAATATTCAGGACTGATTTCCTTTAGGATTTATTGGTCTGATTTCCTTGTAGTCCAAGGGACTCTCAAGAGTCTTCCCCCACACCACAGTTCAAAAGCATCAATTTTTTGGCACTCAGCTTCTTTTGTGGTCCAACTATCACATCCATACATGACTACTGGAAAAACCATAGCTTTGACTAGATGGACCTCTGTTGGTAAAATAATGTCTCTGCTTTTTAATATGCTCTCTAGATTGGTCATACCTTTTCTTCCAAGGAACAAGTGTCTTTTATAATTTCATGGCTGTAGTCTCCATCTGCAGTGATTTTGGAGCCCAAGAAAATAAATAAAGAAAATAAAGTCTCTGTCACTGTTTCCACTGTTTCCCCATGTATTTGCCATGAAGTGATGGGACTGGATGCGATGATCTTTAGTTTTTGAAATTTCAGTTTTAAGCCAACTTTTTCACTCTCCTCATTCAATTTCATCAAGAGGCTCTTTAGTTCCTCTTCGCTTTCTGCCTGAAGGGTGGTGTCATCTGCATATCTGAGGTTATTTATATTTTTCCCAACAGTCTTGATTCCAGCTTGTGCTTCATCCAGTCCTGCATTTTGCATGATGTCCTGTGCATAGAAGTTAAATAAGCGGGATGACAATATACAGCCTTGGCGTCTTCCTTTCCCAATTTGGAACCAGTCTGTTGTTCCATGTCTGGTTCTAACTGTTGCTTCTTGACCTGCATACAGATTTCTTAGGAGGCAGGTAAGGTGGTCTGGTATTCCTATCTCTTGAAGAATTTCCCACAGTTTGTTGTGATCCATACAGTCAAAGGCTTTGGCATAATCAATAAAACAGAAGTAGATGTTTTTCTGAAATTCCCTTGCTTTTTCTATGATCCAATGCATGTTGGCAATTTGTTCTCTGGTTCCTCTGCCTTTTCTGAATCCAACTTGTACAACTGTAAAGTTCTCGGTTCATGTACTCTTGCTTTGGCTTGAATAATTTTGGGCATTACCTTGCTAGCATGTGAAATGAGTGCAATTGTGCAGCTTTGTTTAACTTAGTTCCTTAACTAGGGATCAAACCCTTGCCTCCAGCATTGGAAGCATGGAGTCTTAACTACTGTACCACAGGAAAGTCTCTCATCTTGTTTTAAGTTGCAGAGTGAATCAAATCAATAGTGTTGATAATTTTTAGAAAGGTTCCTAATTTAATAAAAATCTGACATTTTTTTTAATGTGACTATGGTGTAGATTGTTAATGTAAAACTTTATAAATTGGCTGAGATTTCACTTTGTTCAGCAAATTAGCTTCTTAGTCATTAAGAGTTGGCAGTAATATGATGGAGCATTTGAAAATATGAAAAGACACTCAGCGAATGTTGAAAACTTGACAAGTTTAGCAAAGAATAATTAATGATAAATCTTAGAGAAGGACAGGAAGCACGAATACTCACATTTGTTATAATCTTTTTCTCCCCCTTATTCTATTCAGTTTGAGTTAATTCTAGGGATCGTCTTCAAGTTTGTTGATCCACTTTCTTGTTATTTCTAAACTGTTGTTTACCCCATCGAGTGTACATTTCATTTCAGATATCATAATTTAGAATTCTAAATTTATTTTATTCTTTTTAAAAAATAGACTCTCCATTCATTTACTGATTAAGACCACACTTTCTTTAAGTGTTTGAAAATATTTATAGCTACCTTAAAGCCGTTATCTGAAGATTCCAACTTCTGTTTTTTCTTTGTATTCTTTTCTTGCTTATGGTTCACCTTTTCTTGCTTCTTTGTATGTCCAAGATTATTTATTGTTTGCTATATATTGTGGATCATACATTATAAACAGTCAGGGTTATGTTGCTGTCCTTTAAAGCGTGTTGTGGTAGATAATTTTTGAGTATTTTTCCTTCATCTTTCAAGCTTAGTTTTCAGCTTTGTTAGAGGAGGGCTAGCCAATGAACATTTCTGTGATGATGGGAATGTTCTATATCTCTGCTGTCTGCTATGGTTGCCACTAGTCCCATTTAAATCTTGAGCATTTGAAATGTGCTAGTGAGACTCACAAAATAAAATTTAAATTTTATTTAATTTTAATTCGTTGAAATTTAAATTGCTCTGTGTGGTTAGTGGCTACTGCATTGGTCAGTGCAGGTCTAGGTTAGATATAACTTTAGGGTATGTTCTTTACTCCTAGACCTTTCTGGAATCTCAGTGAATGGGATGTTGGTGAGTCTCCATTCCGACTGGGCCAGAGTACCAGTGTCTTCCAGAACTGTGTAGCCTCTAGTATCTTTGTTCTGTTTTTAAATCTGTAATGGCCATTCTTTGGCAGGCTTCGTGGAGCCTTGCCATGTACGTGTGCAGCCCATCCTTGGCCAATGATCCATAGGAAGCTTATACAGATTTATGCCACTGACCTGCTATAATTAGGATTTGGAATTTTTAGCATATTTTGACATTACATATTTTATTGTCCTCTTACTATACCTAAAAGCCATGAAATTGTGATCTTTAGAACCTAAAAAGTAGGCTTTGCTGATGGTTTTTGACTTCTTCCTCCCCGTTCCCCAAATCTCTTCATTCCCCCATTATGTCTCATCACATTCCACTAGTGAGTTAAGTACACATCTGCCTTCTCAACTTGTCTATGTGCTAGTTAAGAGCAGGGATCATGTATTTCTCATTTTCATGTCTTTAGTACCTAGAACATGATGAATGCATAGTGATGCTTTATTTACAGAGTTATGGGGGATTGAGAGAAGGCGGAAAGAACTAAACTTTTAAGAGGTCAGACAAACCAGCACTGTAAAGGCAAATAAGCCCTCAAGTGAGCAACATGTGAGCTCAAAGAAGCAGTCAGACAGACACTGGGTTCAGCAGGTGCTGTCTAGGGAATGCTGTCATATCACTGTACATCCATAGTCTCTTTGATGGGGAACATGTATACACCTTTGGCAGATTCATGTTGATGTATGGCAAAACCAATACAATATTGTAAAGTAAAAAAAGAAAAAGATAAATGGTTAAAAAAATAAAATTTTGACACAAAAATAAATAAATAAATAAAAGCTTTGTCTCCCAACATTATGCCACTGTGCTAGTGGGGTCCTAAGAGAGTAGATCTTGATGGCAGCAAGGAAAAGTGGCACACCTGTGAATCACTACAGATGGTGACTGCAGCCATGAAATTAAAAGACACCTACTCCTTGGAAGAAAAGTTATGACCAACCTAGATAGCATATTGAAAAGCAGAGACATTACTTTGCCAACAAAGGTCTGTCTAGTCAAGGCTATGGTTTTTCCAGTGGTCATGTATGTATGTGAGAGTTGGACTATGAAGAAAGCTGAGCACCGAAGAAATGATGCTTTTGAACTGTGGTGTTGAAGACTCCTGAGAATCCCTTGGACTGCAAGAAGATCCAACCAATCCATTCTAAAGAAGATCAGCCCTGGGATTTCTTTGGAAGGAATGATACTAAAGCTGAAACTCCAGTACTTTGGCTACCTCATGCGAAGAGTTGACTCATTGGAAAAGACTCTGATGCTGGGAGGGATTGGGGGCAGGAGGAGAAGGGGACTACAGAGGATAAGATGGCTGGATGGCATCACCAACTCGATGGACATGAGTCTGAGTGAACTCTGGGAGTTGGTGATGGACAGGGAAGCCTGGCATGCTGCGACTCATGGAGTCACAAAGAGTTGGACACGACTGAGTGACTGAAATGAACTGAACTTTGAATATGTCCTTATGCCCATGGTAATGATAGCAGCAATTGTTATATGTCAGGCATCTGTTCTTTCATAACAACCTTGTAAAATAGGTATTATTATTGTCTCTGTTAACAGATGTAGAAACTGTGATACAGAAGAATAAGAACATGACCAGATTATAGGAACTAACTTGTCAAAGAAGGGATGCAAACAGGCAATGTGCACCAGAGCCCATGCTCTTACATGACATAATCTCTCATATTCTTTTTCTAAATTATTAGCTTGACATGGGGAAGAATGGTAGAATTAGCATTGTTTACCACCAGTTTTATGCATCAGTATTTTCAGCAAACACAGCTACTCTGGACTTCCCTGGTGGTATATTGAATAAGACTACACATGGATATCACCAGATCCTGAAATCAGATTGATTATATTCTGCACTGCCAAAGATGGAGAAGCTCTATACAGTCAGAAAAAACAAGACTGGAAGTTGACTGTGGCTCAGATCATGAAGTCCTTATTGCAAAATTCAGACTTAAATTGAAGAAAGTAGGGAAAAGCTCTAGACCATTCAGGTATGAGCTAAAACAAATCAATCTCTTATGATTATACAGTAGAAGTGACAAATAGATCTGACAGACAGAGTGCCTGAAGAACTATGGATAGTGGTTTATGACATTGTACAGGAGGCAGGGATCAAAACCATCCCCAAGAAAAACAAATGCAAAAAAGCAAAACGGTTGTCTGAGGAGGCCTTACAAACAGCTGAGAAAAGAAAAAGAGTGAAAGGCAAAGGAGAAAATGAAATTTTCTTCGATTTGAATGCAGAGTTGCAAAGATAGCAAGAAGAGATAAGAAAGCCTTCCTCAGTGATCAAAGCAAAGGAGTAGAGGAAAACAATACAATGGGAAATACTAAAGATCTCTTCAAGAAAATTAGAGATACCAAGGGAATATTCCATGCAAACATGGGCACAATAAAAGACAGAAATGGTAGGGACCTAACAGAAGCAGAAGATATTAAGAAGAGGTGGCAAAAATACACAGAACTGTACAAAAAATATCTTCATGTCCCAGATAACCATGACGGTGTGATCACTCACCTAGATCCCCTGCTGGAATCCTGGAATGCTAAGTTAAGTGGGCCTTAGGAAGCATCACTATTAACAAAGAATGTGGAGGTGATGGAAGTCCAGGTGAGCTATTTCGAATCCTAAAAGACAATGCTGTGAAAGTGCTGTACTCAATATGCCAGCAAATTTAGAAAATTCAGCAGTGGCCACAGGACTGGAAAATGTCAGTTTTCATTCCAGTCCCAAAGAAGGGAAATGCCAAAGAATGCTCAAACTACTGTACAATTGTACTTGCTCACACACTAGCAAAGTAATGCTCAAAATTCTCCAAGCCAGGCTTCAAAAGTACACGAACCATGAATTTACAGGTGTTAAATCTGGATTTGGAAAAGGCAGAGGAACCAGAGGTCATGTTGCCAACATCCGCTGGATCATGGAAAAAGCAAAAGAGTTCCAGAAAAACACCTGCTTCTGCTTTATTAACTACACCAAAATCTTTGACAGTGTGGATCACAACAAACTGTGGGAAATTCTTAAAGAGATAGAAATACAGACCATCTTACCTGCATCCTGACTAATCTATACATAGGTCAAGAAGCAACTATAGCACAGCTATTTTCAAAATTTGTTATTACATAGGCTACTTGGGTAAAATGGTCATATAATCTAGTTATATTACAGGTAAAGCAATTGAAGTACATAGTGGTTAACTAATTTGCTCAAGCCCTTAATCTCTTACTTGTCCATTCACATATCTATCCATCCATCCATCCAATATTTATGAAATATTGTAACAGAACTTTGAAAACATCCTGTAAGGGTTAAGTGGAGACATGGTGGAGTCAGGGAAGTTTTCTCAACTGCATGTGGTAGAGAAGAGAAAGTGACATCTGAAGTGGGGAAACAATGTGAGATGAGACCTGAAACCATTGATTTCACAGGAATCTGTCATCTCAGTCCAGTGGTCTTTCAATCACAGCCTCAGTTCAGTTCAGTTCAGTCGCTCAGTTGTGTCCGACTCTCTGTGACCCCATGAATTGCAGCACGCCAGGCCTCCCTGTTCATCACCATCTCTCGGAGTTCACTTACAGCCTAGACACTACCATTTGTTTTGAAACTGGCACTACTTCGGCTCTTTAACCTTAAAAATGTACTATAGGAAGAAAACAGTTGTAGCAGATTGTATTCTGGGTTGTAACCCTGGGTTGACCATGTAAGAGGTGGTTGGCTCCCCAAATGTTTTTACATAATGAGTCTGAACATAGCAAAAATCCCCTTAACAGACAGTATCATTTTGTGAAAAGGACCATAAATGTGAAAAGACCTGGCTCCTGTTTTTTGGCATTTGCTTCTCTTTGGCCTTTGTGATGTCTCTGCTTTTACCTGTGTAGTCACAGATGCAGGCATTGCCAACTTTGCTTTTATTATTCAACAAATACTTATTGAGTATCCACTGTGTGTCAGGTACTGTTCTAGCACGGGTGATCCAACCATGAACAAAACCAGCATCTCTGCCCTACTAGAGCTTATACAACAATGGTGGAAGATCAATAAGTAAATAATACAAAATGCACAAATACATAAAACAATGTAAGATAGTATAGATGGTCCAAAGGAAAAAGAAAGCAGAGTAAGGGTATAAAATGTGAGAGGGATTCTATTACATATGACTATCCCAAATGGCCTTTCTGAGGAGGTGGTGACATTTGAGTTGAGAATTGAACTGAGTAATGAGCAGGCCATGAAAATATCTAGTAGAATAGTATTTCAGAAAAAGAGAAGTGCAAAGACTCTAAAAGTCTTGCATGCATTTTCATCCTCTTCTTGGGACTATGCTTTAAATGCTCCAGGGATGGGATCTGGGCTCAGAAGGTCTGTAATTTACCAGCTGAGACCTCTTCAGCTTCCCAAATGTAGGTACAGAACTGCCTACTCTGAAGCAGAGATGGAAAAGTGGGAACTGGGGCCTGGGAATTTTTATCATTTCTCTCTCTCTCTCTCTCTCTCTCTCTCTCTCTCTCTCTCACACACACACACACACACACACACACACACACACANTACTCTGAAGCAGAGATGGAAAAGTGGGAACTGGGGCCTGGGAATTTTTATCATCTCTCTCTCTCTCTCTCTCTCTCTCTCTCTCTCTCACACACACACACACACACACACACACACACACACACATTAGGACCATGTCTCTCAAGTGGAGGCTCACACACACACACACACACACACACACACACACACACATTAGGACCATGTCTCTCAAGTGGAGGTCTTTGGAACACAGGAGCCAGTTTTTGTCTAAATAGGCTGCTTGATTTCCCATCTCTGCTGAAGGCTCAGACTCAGGAGTCTCTAGAATCCCATTTTTAGCAATATTACCTTTTACTTGGAAGTGCATGGCTTTATTTGTATAGATTACTGGCTGTAGCAGCAGATAGTCTCTCTTGTGTTTAATTATCTGTTTGCTGCCTGTGCTTGCCAAGATGTCTAATGGGAGACAGTTTAGTGAAAGTGAAGTTGCTCAGTCATGTCCGAATCTTTGTGACCCCATGGACAGTGGCCTACCAGACTCCTCCGTCCATGGGATTTTCCAGGCAAAAGTACTGGAACGGGCTGCCATGACAGTTTGGGCATTCTGAAACCAGTACAGGCTTTCTGAGGTTAAACTCATTCACCACTTCATGGCCATATGGCTTCAGGCAAATGATGCCTTTCTGGGTCTCAGCTTACTCACCTGTAAAATGGCTACAGTTTCTTCTTGATGGTAAATCCCTCTTCCTTCCATTCAGCTAACCCTGAATGACTCCTGCATGTGGGCAGTGTCAAATTACCTGAATTCACCAGGGACATAGGGTAAGATATTCAGGCACACTCTGAGTGTTCTCCCTTAATGGAGTCACTCGGCTGGCAGACACACTAATTTTGATGATTGCTTACTCAGTTTTCTTCTTGTCAGATACTATCACTAACTCTTGAGGGAGTTGTCAATCCTGTTACTGTATACAGAGGTTGGGAGAAGATATAGAGGATCCAAACTATAAAAAAAGGCTCTCAAACTGCTGCCTGCTAAATGATATGGTGAATCCAAAAGCATTGGAACCTTAGATACCTTGCTTGGAAAGTATTGTCTGATTTTCTATAGTTTGCCGTGTGGGGTATATGTAGTGAGACTTTCAGTGAATATTGTAGAGCTTCTGGTAAGAACAATGCATTTCCAGGGGACAGCAAATAACAATCAGGGCCCAGAGACCTGCTTAACATTTTTCAATTATCTTTTCTAAAAACCTTTGAGAACCAATAAGCCTTCAATGATAACTAGCAAAACCTGTTTTCACTGAACACAGAAATGTCTCTAATGAAAAAACTGCCTTTTAAAATAAATGGCCGTGGACATTATTACTGCCTGGCCAGGAAGCGGCTGTGCCATTATCTACATAAAATGTTGTCTGTTCATACCTGATGAGTCTGCTTACATGTCATCTTTATAAAATCCCACATGAGGACACAAGTGAATGTCCTGAGTAGTCTGACCCCCAGTCTAGGGACCTTACTAAATCAGAGGTTCAGGTCATGGGGTTCTTGGTGGAAAAAATGTTGCTCACATCAGGAATCATTATCTTATTCTGTGTTTTCTCTTCAGTTCAGTTCAGTTCAGTCGCTAAGTTGTGTCTGACTCTTTGAGACCTGATAGACTGCCACACGCCAGCCTTCCCTGTCCATCACCAACTTCTGGAGCTTGCTCAAACTCATGTCCATTGAGTCAGTGATGCTATGCAACCATCTCATCCTCTGTCATCCACTTCTCCTCCCTCTTTTAGTCTTTCCCAGCATCAGGGTCTTTCCCAATGAGTAAGTGTTTTCTCTTGCATGTGCTTATATTGTTGCTGTGGCATCTGTCTCCCATGCAGACAGGTAGCCACGAAGGAGTCACCTCCATGCTGATGAAACCCCTTGCTGACCACTCAGGGCACATTACAGAAGAGGAGGGCATGTGGGATTATAAGAGCTGGTCACGATGGGATGGAATGTTTGCGGAGGTCATCAAGAGGACATGATGGCCGGTTGACCCACAATGGTGGGACCCAGGCAATGGGAGGCTCCTCATACCTCCCCTGTTCTTGGATGTACATTCTGCCCATAATTCCAACTGTGGGAGACATTTTCAAGGGCACTGCCTTGAGAGAGCAATGTGTTGTGGAGATGCATTTAAGCACTGAAGCCAGTTAAGGATTCAGATAAGGGTGACTGAACCTAATTCAGGCCTCTTTGTAAACTTGCAAGATTCTGGTGGTAGGTTTGGGAATCTATGCATCTTGCAGCTGCCCAAGACAAGCTTTGAATGTAAGTTCCCTTGCTTATTAAACCTGTCACTACAAAAGCAAAAGCAAATCAACCAACCAACCAAACAAAAGAACCCAAAACTTTGTGAAGAAGGCAGAACAGATTCTTTTCATTCGTTCATTCATTCATTTAGCTGTCATTTATCAAACATGGTAGGTATGGGGTCGCAAAGAGTCAGACATGACTGAGTGACTAACACTTTCACTTTATCATGTCTAAAACAGGAATAGGCTTGTTCTTTCATATAAATTGCTTCATTTAATTCTCAAGACACCTTGAAAGGAGTTATCAGAGTTTCCTTTTTCCAGATGAGAAGCCTCAGGAAGTACTATCCCAGACTAGGAAGGATAGAATCAGAGCTGATATTTAGCAGGTGCATACCAACATGGTTATACTTTCTGTTAAAACTTCAAAATATTTCTAAATCTCTAAAATTAGCCACTGTCTGGAGCTTCTCAAGCATCCTAACCCAACTCCTCTGGTCCCTTGCCTCCAAATCTTTCCTAGGATTTAATAACTAACTGGACTGTGCCTAACACAGCAGGAGGGTGCTGTCCCCGGCTCCAGAATGGCAGCCAGTGTTGGTTCTAATCAGTTGGCACCTCTGCCCTACTGGTCAGTAAATATTTGAGTATCACCCTGCACTGGGAAGGGGAGAATTAAAGTTTAAAGAGATTAAGTGGGATGTCTAGAGTCCCAGGAAGACACAAACCCAAGCCTTCAAGTTGAAGTTGTATTTTGTTTTACAATACTACGTTATCTTTCAGTGAGTGGAACTGGAAATGTTCAGTTCAGTTCAGTCGCTCAGTCGTGTCTGACTCTTTGCGACCCCATGAATCGCAGCACGCCAGGCCTCTCTGTCCATTACCATCTCCCAGAGTTCACTCAGACTCATGTCTATCGAGTCAGTGATGCCATCCAGCCATCTCATCCTCTGTCGTCCCCTTCTCCTCCTGCCCCCAATTCCTTCCAGCATCAGAGTCTTTTCCAATGAGTCAACTGTTCGCATGAGGTGGCCAAAGTATTGGAGTTTCAGCTTTAGCATCATTCCTTCCAAAGAAATCCCAGGGCTGATCTCCTTCAGAATTGATTTTGCATTTTTCTCTCAAAATTTTTACATGGCTTATTTCCCAACAAATAATTTAATATGTGTGCTTGGTCACTCAGTCGAGTCTGACTTTTTGCAACCTTTGGAATGTAGCCTACTAAGCTCTGCTGCCCATGGGATTTTTCAGACAAGAATATTACAGTGGGGCCCCATTTCCTGCTCCAGGGGATCTTCCTAACACAGGGATCAAACCTGCATCTCTTGTGTCTACTGCATTGCATGTAAATTCTTTACTGGCTGTATAAGCACATATTTATGCTAATATAAATTATATATACTTAATCAACTTGATTGGTTTAAACTTTACTGCTTTTATCAGACAGAGACAAATAAGGGACATGTCCTCTGCAGACAGTTTGGTTATGATAGTCTTGGAATTTTGGGGGTAGAAAATAGCACATTTCTTTATAAGGAATATGCTTCTGTTTGCATTCATATTTTGTTTGATCTTCATACCACACTGTGAACTCTCCCTCTGGCAGGAGAGCCCCTGAAATTCCTGAATATTTGTGGTGGCATTGGAACTGTAAGCAGAGCCTTTTCTGAATGTAGAGTTCAGGATTGGAAGAAAGAGTTTAGTCTGAGCAAAGCCAGTGCCTAAAGATAGGGTTTCATAGTCACTGGATCTTAGAGCTGAAAAAGCTTTAGAAATTTCCTAATTCATTCAGTTGAAATGTTTTAAGAAGCAACAATGAACTACACTCTGGGAGGCTCCAAGGATACAGAACTAAAAAATCAGTTTCTACTCATAATGAACCCAAAGGCTCATTGAGAAACAGACCAGTAGAAAGATGTACTGTAATGTAGCTGTTGGGGATTAAAAGATAGAGCCAACTGTGGACTAAAGCGTATTGCCTAGCAGCCTAAGTACCTTCCAGGGTTGGAATGATACTCCTATTTTCTAGCAGAAAAGGCCCATGCTGGGTTGAACCTGGATAGGGGGTTATACCAGAGAGTGTTTTAAATAATGGATCACAATGTCCAGGTTGGCTATGGAAGAATGTGAAACTGACAGTGTGGTAGAAAGTGGAGATTCTTTTGTCTGGATGTCTTAATGATGTCAAAGTTAGGAGTAGAAGGGGTAAATGTTGGTGTTCAGCAGCACAATAGGAGGAAGAGGTCCCGGGAGTGATCCTGTTAGAGAGCTGAGGTGTGGAGACTGAAGGGGCAGCAGCGTGTCTGTGGAGGAGCCAGACTTCAGTCAAGACATGACAGAGGAGGACTGATTCAAGAAGAAGCTGGGAATACTGTGGGATATAGAAGAAAAGATTAAGGGAGGGTTGGAGTATTAGGGTTGCAACTGGAATGAAGAAAGCACAGAGAATGAAGGTATGAGGGGATAAATGATGGGGGACTGGCATTTTGGGCAGGAGTCAAGAATGGGAAGGACACAGAGCTTGGTAAGTTTTCCAGATAAAGGACCCGCTGAGGTTGTTTCAGTGCTCAGGGGGCTGAGGTCCCAGATGGAGTCAGGGACTCAGAGCTCACACTGGAAGATAGGCCTCCATTTCAGTTTCCAAATAGGGCCTGGGAGAGAGCACCACTTCATATAGATCCCAGTCCAATCTGTGCAAAAGAGAAAATTGCTCTGTTTCCAGACTCCTCAGCTTGATTTGGAGTGCTCACGTTTCTGAGAGACATCTGCTGAAGCCTCAGTAGACTTTGCTCTAGAAGGGATTCTATCCAGTGTGTGAACAGTCATTTGGCAGTTCCCAGGCTCTTGCCTTCATGTAGTAAGCATCATTAGCCATGAACCATCTGCCATCAGAAATGTATCAAATTTTGATGAGTTAACCATTTTTTCCCCATTGGTGAGAAGATATGGTTTCTGAAGAAGTCAAGTTATACTCAGATACATTTTATTCCAATTTACCTCCAAACTCTAGAAGTTGGAAAAAATGACATCACTGTTATTAAGAATCTATGTTTTGTAAGGAGGCATTCTGTTGACTTTAATTCGTAGTCTTGGAGGCTTCACAGCTATTTCAGACCAAGACAAGAAGTCAGTTTCACTCACTAAATGGTGAGCTCTTGAAGACTGGTTCAGAAGGGATAGTCAATAAATGTTTGTAGAGTCAATAGCAAGTTTTTGATGGCTGCTGTTTCTTCACTAATAATGCCTCTTTCCACAGGATCCCATTTTGATTCTTCTGTCTCTGATCCA
>SJYV01037616.1:8110-53327 GCA_006410875.1 Neotragus pygmaeus | reverse complement strand
TAGAAGGACGTGCGCTCATCTTATCCTGTGAGAACACCAAGATCACGACTGGCTGCTGAACAACCATTGACAGGAGAATGTTGGATCCCACCAAAAAAAGATACCCCATGTCCAAGGGCAAAGGATAAACCCCAAAAAGATGGTAGGAGAGGCAAAATCACATTTAGAATCAGACCCTAGACCTGCCAGAGATGCTCAAAGGGCACAAACAAAACCTTGTGCACACCAGGACCCAGAGAAAGGAGCAGTGACCTCCACAAGGGATGGAGCCAGACCTACCTTTGAGTGTCTGAGTGTCTCCTGCAGAGGCAGGGGTCAGCAGAGGCCTGTCATGGGGACAGAGGCTCTAGGTGCAGCAGACCTGGGAGGCACAAGTCCTCTTGGGGAAGGTCACCATTAGCTCCACCACAGAGCCACCAAACAGATGACACACAAATTAGAGAACAATTATACTAAAGAAGTTCTCACTCTATTGCAAAAGTTCTAGGTCCCACAACAGATTTCCCAACCGCGGGATCTGGCAAAAGAACTGAGAATTCTCAGCAAAACAGACTCTTGGAGGGCACAACAAAACCTTGTGTGCACCAGGATCCAGGACAAAGGAGCAGTGACCCCACAATAGACTGAGCCAGACTCATGTGAGTGCCCAGGAGTCTCTGGCGGAGGTGTGGGTCAGTAGTGGCATGCCGCAGGGTCAGGGGCATTGACTAAAACAGTTCTGGGAGCAGTAGCATGCAGGCATAAGTCCTTTCGAAGGAGGTCACCATTACCACCATTACCCCTACCATAGTTTAGTCAACTACAAGGAGGAAACACAGCCCTACCCATCAGCAGAAAATTGGATTAAAGATTTACTGAGCATGACTCTGCCTCCCAGAGTAGAGCAAGGCCCAGTTCTACCCACAGCTAATTCCTCCCACCAGAAAACTTCCACAGGTTTCTTATCTGCATCTATCAGAGGGCAGACAGAATGAAAACCACAATCACAGAAAAGTAACCAAACTGATCACATGGACCACAACCTAGTTTAACTCAATGAAACTGTGAGCCATACCGTGTAAGGCCACCCAAGGCAGATGGATCATGATGGAGAGTTCTGACAAAATGTGGTCCATTGGAGAAGAGAATGGCAAGCCACTTCAGCATTTTTCTCTTGAGAACCCCATGAACAGTATGAAAAGGCAAAAAGAAATGACACCGAAAGATGAACTCCCCAGGTTGGTAGGTGCCCAATATGCTACTAGAGAAGAGCAGAGAAATAGCTCCAGAAGGAATGAAGAGGCTGAGCCAAAGTGGAAACAATGCCCAGTTGTAGATGGGTCTGGTGATGAAAGTAAAGTCCGATGCTGTAAAGAACAGTATTGCATAGGAACCTGGAATGTTAGGTCCATGAATCAAGGTAAATTGGAAATGGTCAAACAAGATGGCAAGAGCGAACATTGACATTTTAGGAATCAGTGAACTAAAATGGTCCGGAATGGGGGACTTTAATTCAGGTAACTATTATATCTACTACTGTGGGCAAGAATCCCTTAGAAGAAATGAGTGGCCCTCGTAGTCAGAAAAAGGGTCCAAAATGCAGTGAAAGTGAAGTCGTTCAGTCGTGTCTGACTCTTTGCGACCCCATGGACTGTAGCCTACCAGACTCCTCAGTCCATGGAATTTTCCAGGCAAGAGTACTGGAGTGGATTGCCATTTCCTTCTCCGGGGGTTCTTCCCAACCTAGGGATGGAACCGCATTGCAGGCAGACGCTTTACTGTCTGAGCCACCAGGGAAGCCCCAAAATGCAGTACTTGGGTGCAATCTCAAAAATGACAGAATGATCTCGGTTCATTTTCAAGGCAACCCATTCAATATTACAGTAATCCAAGTCTATGTCACAACTGCTATAAAGGTAAATTCATAATTTTTTGTTGTTTACTTTGAAATAATAATAAAATGCTTATAGGCTCTTCCTTATGTAACTCTTAGCTCTCCAGGTCCATGAGTAGGCAGCTCAAATGCTGATGTAGTTTCTGTCATCACCTGGCAGGGCTCTCTTGAGTCACAGGTTTTGTTTGAGTGTCAGTCTCCTGACCACTCAGCATCTCCGTTTCCTGGCTGACTCATCTGCAAAGTGGAGGTCATAATGCCTGTCTCAGTATGTTGGAGTTTGGGGATTGTGTGTGTAAAGCAGAGGTCCCCAGTCTTTTTGGCACCAGGGATGGGTTTCATGGAAGACGATGTTTCCATGGACAAGGCTGGGTGGGGGGTGGTTCAGGTGGTAGTGTGAGGGATGGGGAGTGATAGGGAGCAGCTTCACTTGTTTGCCAGCCTTTCAGTTCCTGCTGTGCAGCAGGTACAGCCCTGGGGGATAGGGGACCCCTGATGCAAAGCACTGAGCATGTTTTCTGCTACATTAGCAAGCACTAAAATATGGTAAAAATATCAACATTAAGACTCTATGTTGTAGCCATTGAAAATTCAACTGAAAGTGGCCTATATAATAAAGGAAATTTGCTGGTTGACATATATAAAAAGATCATGGGTGGGAGTAGCTTCAGATGAGATTTGATCCACCTTCCTAATAGCTATGTGCAACAACAACAAGGAAACTTTCTCTTCACCTTTCCTATCCCACTCACCTTTACAATCAACTCTTTTTTTCACTTTGATCTTCTAGGCTCTCCTTTTTTGACTGTACTAGTTCACTGGCTATCTGTCAGGGAAAAAAAAAAAAAAAAGAAAGAAACAACCTCTGCTGGTATTTCTAATTGGAAAGAAAAATTCCTTTGCTTGAAAGTGTAACTTCAAGCTGTAGTTTCATATTTCACTCGTTCTGATTGGGTTCCATGTTCACACCAAACTTTGCAGCCAGAAAATGAGATATGTTAATTGGCTAAGGTTAATCAAATTCTAGCCTTCAAGTTAAGGTTGAGTTGATTCCTATCCGATCTACATAGCTGAGAATGGAGACGTAGAAGTAGAAGTCAAAGAAANGGGTTTCATGTTCACACCAAACTTTGCAGCCAGAAAATGGGATATGTTAATTGGCTAAGGTTAATCAAATTCTAGCCTTCAAGTTAAGGTTGAGTTGATTCCTATCCGATCTACATAGCTGAGAATGGAGACGTAGAAGTAGAAGTCAAAGAAAATTTGGTTATGTTTGATACAAGGTGTTAAGTTGCAAACAACAGATTTTTATCACTGTATTTTTAATTTGCTCTTTTCTGATAATTAATGATAGCAATTTTAATATGCTTATTTTTCCTCTTTTATAGAGTGACTGTTCAATTCTTTTGCTCATTAAAAAAAGTGCTGCCTTTAAAAAAAAATTGGTTTGTAAGAGTTCTTTTTGTCAGTGATGCATTTTGAAAATATCTTTTCCCATCTGTGGCTTGCCTTTTCACTCTTTTAAAGGAATTTTCTGATGAACATAAGTTCTGAATTTGAGTAAAGTCCAATTTATCAGTGTTATTCCTTATGGTTAGTACTTTTACAGTCCTGGTTAAAAATTCTTTTCCAATACCAGCTACCCTCTGATGTTATATCTTTATTATTTTACTCTCCATATTTAGGGCTGCAATCCATCTGAAATTAAATTTAGTATATGGACACCTTTGGACCTGGAATTTACTTTTTTGGAAAGGTTTTTGATTATAAATTCAATATCTAATAGATATTCACATTTTTTTTTGGTCAGTTTTGGTTAGTTATCTTTTTCAGGGGTGTGTTTATTTCATCTTAATTGTTGGATTTGTTGCCATAAAGTTTTAAGTAATATTTCTTTATTATCTTTTTGATGTTTATAGGGCTTGGAAAGTTTTTTCTGTAAAGGGCCACATGGTAAATCATTTAGGCTTTATGAGCCAGGCAGTCTCTTCCACAAGCACTCAGTTCTGCTATTGTGTTCCGAAAGTGGCCATAGGTAATACATGAATGAATGAATATGGCTGTGTTCTAATAAAGTAATTGGTAGGCACTAAAATATAAACCACATAATTTTCATGTGTCATACAATATTGTTCTTTTGATTTTTTTTCTCAACCATTAAAAAATGTACAAACCATTCTTAGCTTGCAAGCTATAGAAAACCAGGCGCTGGCAGATCCAGCCCACGGGCCACAGTGTGCCAGCTGGTCTATAGCACCTCTGGCTCTGCCGCTTTTTCATTCCCAAACTGATAATATCCAGGACTGATTCCCTTTAGGATGGACTGGTTGGATCTCCTTGCAGTCCAAGGGACTCTCAAGAGTCTTCTCCAACACCACAGTGCAAAAGCATCAATTCTTCAGTGCTCAGCTTTCTTTGTGGTCCAACTCTCACATTCATACATTAAACATTTCTTAGTATTATATTTTTCCTTTTATTCATATTTTAGCTATACTCCACTGTACTTTTGAAAATGAGTTTTCTATAGATTACAGTATGTATCCTTACATTACAAAGTCTTTTTCATTAGTTTTTATTTTTAAATTTATTTTTAGTTGGAGAATAATTACAATATTGTGTTGGTTTCTGCCATATAACAAAGAGAATCAGCAATAAGTATATATATGTCCCCTCCCTCTTGAACCTCTTTCCTACCTCCACCCCATGCCATCCTTCTAGGGTGTCACAGAGTACAGAGTTGAGTTCCCTGTGTTATATAACAACCTCCCATTAGCTATTTATTTCACATACGGTAATGTATATGTTTCAATGTTACTCTCTCAATTTGTCCCACCCTCTCCTTCTCATACTCTATCCACAAGTCTGTTTTCTATGTCAGCATCTCTATTTTCCCCCTGCAAATAGGTTCATGGGCATCATTTTTCTAAATTCCATATATACGTGTTACTATATGACATTTGTTTTTCCCCTTCTGACTTACTTTAGTCTGAATGGCTCAGAGGTTAAAGCATCTGCCCCCTATGCGGGAGACCCGGGTTCGATCCCTGGGTCGGGAAGATCCCCTGGAGAAGGAAATGGCAATCCATTTCAGTATTCTTACCTGGAGAATCCCATGGACGGAGAAGCCTAGTAGGTTACAGTCCACGGGGTCGCAAAGAGTCGGACACGACTGAGCAACTTCACCTCACCTCACCTCATATGACATTTGTTTTTCTCTTTCTGACTTACTTCAGTCTGTATAACAGGCTCTAGTTTAATCTACCTAACTTGAAGTGACTCAAATGTGTTCCTTTTTATGGCTGAGTAATATTTCATTATATATATATATATAGTTTAAGTTTAGTACATACTAAACTTAGTATGTACTAAAGTATACACTTTACTAAAGTATGTACTAAAGTGTATATATGCATATATATGTATGTACTAAACTTCTTTATCCATGCTTCTATTGATGGACATTTAAGTTACTTTTCTCTTTAGTTTTGGTTTTCAGCAGCTTGGCTATTAAATAACTAGGAATGGTTTTGATTTCTATTTATCTTGCTTGAGATTGGCCAAACTTTCTAGCTATATTGATATCTAGATATATATTCTGATAGCTTGTCCCACAAAATCCAGTCACTTCAGCTAGTATAAACCCTGATGTCTGCTTCTGCAGCTCAGTGAGACAGTTCCTCTGTACTTTGTCTCTACCTCACTATACTTTCTGCTCTGAAAAGTGCCCCCAGGCAGAAGTCCCAGGTGAATATAGGTTTTACCTGAGTATTCCTTTGCTCAAGAACTCTGGCCCTGTGCTTCTCATCATTTGCATGACAACAGGTGTCTTACATATATTTTTCCAGTTTTATAATTGTTTATGGCAGGAGAATAAGTCTAGTTTTACTAGCTATTCTATCTTATGCAGAAGCAACTGCTACTACATTATGTAAATGCATAATAATTTCTCTGGGGCTTTGAACCATTTGCCAACATTATTTTCTGGTCTCTATGCTCTCACACTCACACATTTCAGGTAAAGATGAAGGTCATCAGAGTTTTGCCTATATTTTAGTGGTCCTCAAATTTTGATGTGCAAAGGAATCATCTTTTAAAAAATATAGATTCATTAGGGTATGAGATGGTGTCTAGGATTATTCATTTTCAGCATGCACATTAGGAGATTTTTTGGTACATTTGATCTTAGTTCTACACTTTTCAAAACACTTTCTTATAATAATAATAATAGCTTATTTGCTGAAGGAAAGTTTCCTCATAAGCAAATCTGAATCACTGGTAAAGAAACTTGATGAAAATCCACACATATCATTCTCAGAGGGAAGTAATCACTTCACAATAGTGATGCAGCTTCTTCCTTACAAACCTTTGTAATTGAGCCTTGAGAAATGAAGCGTAACAGATTTTATTCTATAAACTGGCAGTCTATTCTCTCCTACTAGACTTGGGTACACTACATGTAATTTGACTGATTTTAAAATATAGGAATTCTCTAAGTGTTTAAAGATGATATTATAACACCTGTGGTGGATTCATGTCGATGTATGGCAAAGCCAATAGAGTATTGTAAAGTAAAATAAAGTTAAAAAAAAAAAAGTCAGATTCCATTTTGTTTCCTGTGATAAAGACTGAAATGTTAAGGATTTGGAAGTCTGCTACATTTAAAGCTTACTATTGCTTTTTACAAGAAGTATCTTGCCTTAGGCTCTTGTGTAACTTGGTTTGACAGAAGGAATCCATAAGGTTGTTTGACTGTTTGCTGTTTGTGTAGCTTCTGTAGTAAATTTCTCTTCTAAGGTAGAGATTTTTTGGCACTCTTAAAGAGAATTTACTCTTTCTCATTACTTATCTAATTTTCAATCTGCCCTATATGAAATGTATAAACACTGAGCTTTGTCTATATGTATCCAACATAAAGACTATACTGCAACATGAATATATATTGTAATTATTACTCTTCCTCTAGACATTTCCTTTTATTTTTTTTTAAATAATGAAAGTCAAGGTAGCTTAGGGAAACATTATATTAGTTCAGCTGATCAGTTGTGTCCAACTCTTTGTGACCTCATGTACTGCAGCATGCGAGGCGTCCCTGTCAATCAACAACTCCTGGAACTTGCTCAAAATCATGCCCACCGACTTGGTGATGCCATCCAACCATCTCATCCTCTGTCATCCCCTTCTCTTCATGACTTCAATCTTGCCCAGGATCAGGGTCTTTTGCAATGAATCAGTCCTTTGCATCAGGTGGCCAAAGTATTGGAGTTTCAGCTTCAGCATCAGTCCTTCTAAAGAATACTTAGGACTGATTTCCTTTAGGATTGGCTGATTTGATCTCCTTGCAATCTAAGGGACTCTCAAGAGTCTTCTCCAACACCACAGTTCAAAACCATCAATTCTTTGGCACTCAGCTTTCTTTGTATTACAACTCTCACATTCATACATGACTACTGGAAAAATCATAACTTTGACTAGATGGACCACTGTTGGCAAATAATGTCTCTGCTTTTTAATATGCTGTCTTGATTGGTCATAGCTTTTTCCCCCCCAAGGAGTAAGCTTCTTTTTTAAAAATATAAATTTATTTATTTTAATTGGAGGTGTCTTTTATAATTACATATCTGCAGTCATCATCTGCAGTGATTTTGGAGTCCAAGAAAAAAAAACTCTGTCACTGTTTCCATTGTTTCTCCATCTATTTGCCATGAAGTGATGGGACCAGATGCCATGACCTTAGTTTTTGGAATGTTGAGTTTAAAGACAGATTTTTCATTCTCCTCTTTCACCTTCAAGAGGCTCTTTAGTTCCTCTTTGTTTTCTTCCATAAGGGTTGTGTCATCTGCCTATCTGAGGTTATTGATATTTCTCCCAGTAATCTTGATTCCAGCTTGTGTTTCTTCCAGCCCAGCGTTTCTCATGATGTACTCTGCATGTAAGTTAAATAAACTAGGTGACAATATACAGCCTTGACGTACTCCTTTCCCAGTTTGGAACCAGTCTGTTGCTCCATGGCTGATTCTGACTGTTGCTTCTACACCTGTGTACAGATTTTATCAGGAGTCAGGAAAGATGATCTGGTATTCCCACTGGATTTGTCTTATTCACTATTATATCTCCAATGATAACAATGCTCAATTATTATGTTTTGAATAAAAGAAAAATGAAAGCCCCAAGCTTTAGGAGTCTAGATGAAGCTGCAGGAATGCAAATGAATGGTTAGAATGCAATTTGAGGTATATTCTAATAGAAATAGATGAAAAATGCTGTGTGATTAAGCTGGGAGGAACAACTAGATTTGTAAAGGTAAGTGATTTCTCTAGTGCAGTAATACTTGTAAGTTAGTGCCATCAATCCAAGAACATTAGGTGCACTCATTATATTAAATAAGTTAGGAAAAAATTGGGACTGCTGTCCTTGGAAAAATGGTCTGACCTGGTGCTAATGGGTGCTTACAAACAAAGATGAGATATATTAAAATTAACACTGGAATCTACCTAAAACAACTTGCAGTGGTCAAAGCTGGAACAATTTTCACAACAAAATAAATAACAGTAATATTGGATTATACTATATAATAATTGTATTATTGTACAATACAAAAATACAAAAGTAATATTGGGTTATGTTATATAAAGGACAGAAATGGTAGGGACCTAACAGAAACAGAGGATATTAAGAAGAGGTGGCAAGAATACACAGAACTGTATAAAAAAGATCTTCACAATCTAGATAATCACAATGGTGTGATCACTCACGTAGACCAGACATCCTGGAATGTGAAGTCAAGTGGGCCTTAGAAAGCATCACTAGGAACAAAGCTAGTGGAGGTGATAGAACTCCAGTTGAGCTATTTCAAATCCTGAAAGATGATGCTATGAAAGTACTGCACTCAATATGCCAGCAAATTTGGAAAACTCAGCAGTGGCCACAGGACTGGAAAAGGTCAGTTTTCATTCCAATCCCAAAGAAAGGCAATGCCAAAGAATGCTCAAATTATGACACAATTGCACTCATCTCACATGATAGTAAAGTGATGCTTAAAATTCTCCAAGCCAGGCTTTAGCAAGTTCAACATCTTGAACTTCCAGATGTTCAAGCTGGATTTAGAAAAGGCAGAGAAACCAAAGATCAAATTGCCAACATTCGCTGGAACATCAGAAAAGCAAGAGAGTTCCAGAAAAACATCTATTTCTGCTTTATTGACTATGCCAAAGCCTTTGACTGTGTGGATCACAATAAACTGGAAAATTCTGAAAGAGATGGGAATACCAGACCACCTGACTTGCCTCTTGAGAAACCTGTATACAGGTCAGGAAGCAACAGTTAGAACTGGACATGGAGCAACGAAAGTGAAGTGAAGTTGCTCAGTTGTGTCTGACTCTTTGTGACCCCATGGGCACCAGGCTCCTCCATCCATGGGATTTTCTAGGCAAGAGTACTGGAGTGAGTTGCCATTTCCTTCTCCAACAGACTGGTTTCAAATAGGAAAAGGAGTATGTAAGGCTGTATATTGTTACCCTGCTTATTTAACTTATATGCAGCATACATCATGAGAATGCTCGGCTGGAGGAAGCACAAACTGAAATTAAGATTGCCGGGAGAAATATCAATAACCTCAAATATGCAGATGACACCACCCTTATGGCAGAAAGTGAAGAGGAACTGAAAAGCCTCTTGATGAAAGTGAAAGAGGAGAGTGAAAAAGTTGGCTTAAACTCGCTCAACATTCACAAAACTAAGATCATGGGATCCAGTCCCATCACTTCATGGCAAGTAGATGGGGAAACAGTGGAAACAGTGGCTGAGCTTATTTTTGGGGGCTCCAAAATCACTGAAGATGGTGACTGCAGCCATGAAATTAAAAGATGCTTACTCTTTGGAAGGAAAGTTATAACCAACCTAGACAGCATACTACAAAGCAGAGACATTACTTTGTCAACCAAGGTCTGTCTAGTCAAGGCTGTGGTTTTTCCAGTGGTCATGTATGGATGTAAAAGTTGGGCTATAAAGAAAGCTGAGCACTGAAGAAATGATGTTTTTGAACTGTGGTGTTGGAGAAGACTCTTGAGAGTCCCTTGGACTGCAAGGAGATCCAAACAGTCTATCCTAAAGGAGATGAGTCCTGAGTGTTCACTGGAAGGACTAATGTTGAAGCTGAAACTCCTATACTTTGATCACCTGATGCAAAGAGCTGACTCATTGGAAAAGACTCTGATATTTGGAAAGACAGGAGCAGGAGGAGAAGGGGATGACAGAGGATGAGATGGTTGGATGGCATCACTGACTCAATGGACAGTGTTTGTGATGGACAGGGAGGCCTGGCATGCTGTGGTTCATGGGGTCACAGAGTCAGACATGACTGAGTGACTGAACTGAACTGATTGGATTATAACTCAAAGAAGAAAATATTCATAAGTACATACTGATATACATAACTGAGTAAAAAATAAAAGGAAAATTCCTCACAAAAAACTCCAATTAATAGGTGTAGAAAGAATGAGGTTTATAGAAAATCATGAAAAGGGCACCACAGTAATAATTTCTGTAGACAAGAGCCACAAATGAATATTAAAATCAGAGTAGAAGAAATATTTTTGAATTAATATTTACTCAGTAGAAAGGAAAATATTTACTAGTTACACATAAACTTTCAACAAAACTAGAAAATCTGGGCACATTCCATTTTAACAAAATTAATATGACCAGTGACAACACATATACTGTATATGTATAGGCAACATGTATTGTATTTTAGGATAAGAAAGGCCCATTCTGTCTCTGGTCTTCTTCCCAAACATTAATCATCTTAGTCTAAACAGGAGAATCCATCAGTTCAGTTCAGTTCACTCAGTTGTGTCCAATTCCCTGCAACTCCATGGACGGTAGCACGCCAGGCCTCCCTGTCCATCACCGACTCCAGGAATTTACTCAAACTCATGTCGATTGAGTCAGTGATGCCATTCAACCATCTCATCCTCTGTCATCCCCTTCTCCTCTTGCCTTCAATCTTGTCCAGCATCAGGGTCTTTTCAAATGAGTCAGTTCTTCACATCAGGTGGCCAAAGTGTGGAAATTTCAGATTCAGCATCAATCCTTCCAATGAGTATTCAGGACTGATTTCCTTTAGGATGAACTGGTTGGATCTCCTTTGCTGTCCAAGGGACCCTCAAGAGTCTTCTCCAACACCACGGTTCAAAAGCATCAATTCTTCAGCGCTCAGCTTTTTTTTATAGTCCATATAGTCAAACCATAGCTTTGACTAGATGGACTTTCAGACAACCCTAAACTGAAAGACAAAACACTTGACCAGTCCTAATACTCTCCAGGAGTATCCAGATCATGATACAGACATGGAAAACAAATTTATGGATACTAAAAAGGAAATGGGACTAGGCATATATTAGGAGCTTGAGATTAACACATACATACCACTACTGTATGTATAAAATAGGTAACCAACAATATCCTGCTGTGTAGTAGAGGGAAATATAGTCAATGTTTTATAATAACATATAAGGGTAAAGAATCTGAAAAGAGTATATATATATATATATATATATATATATATATATATGTAAATATATAGACATGTGAGTCACTGCATTTTATACCTGAAACTAATAAGACATTATAAATCAATTATACATCATAGTAATAATAAAAGAATGTCAAGGTCATGAATGACTGAAGAACAGGCACAGGATTGCAAAGACTAAGGAGACATGATGTTGTTCAGTCACTCTATGGTGTCCAACTCTTTGTGACCTCATGGACTGCAGCATGACAAGCTTCCTTGTCCTCCACCATCTCCTGGAACTTGCTTAAACTCATGTCCATTGAGTCGGTGATTCCATCCAAGTATCTGGTCCTCAGTTGTCCCTTTATCTTCTTGCCTTCAGTCTTTCCTGGCATCAGAGTCTTTTCTAATGAGTTATCTCTTCACATCTGGTGGCCAAAGTATTGGAGCTTCAGCTTCAGCATCAGTCCTCCCAGTGAATAGTCAGGATTGATTTCCTTTAGAATTGATTGATTTGATCTCCTTGCAGTCCAAGGGACTCTCAAGAATCTCCAACACCACAGTTCAAAAGCATCAGTTTTTCAGCACTTCCTTATGGTCCAGCTCTCGCATCCATATATGTCTACAGGAAAAACCATAGCTTTGACTATATAGACCTTTATTGGCAAAGTAATGTCTCTACAATATGGGGTCTTGGAATGGACCCTGAAGACAAAATGGAAATTAGTGAGAAACTGGTAAAATCTGAATAAAGCCTTGTTAATATTGACAGTATTGTATCAAAGTTATTTTCTTAGTTTTGAGGATTGTGCTATGGTTATACGAAATTAATACATCAGTAAGTTGAAGAGTACATTGGAATTCTCTATTATTTTTGCAACTCTTCTGTAGTCTAAAGCTGTTAAAAAGTAAAAAATTAAAAAACTGGACCTTTTTGGGGATACTCTATATACTGCCATTATAGAATTGCTTTTTTGCCAATTGAAACAAGAACAAGGCTGAAAAGGATACTAACAAGTGGATAACTTGAAGGAAACACTTATAAATGCCTCAGATGTTCTGAGCTTCAGACCTCAGTAATGAAAGCAACTCTTTCATATATGGTGTCAAGGGGTAGGCTCTTTGAGCTGTTGGGTAGCCACTTAGGAAAAGAGCAGCAGTTCAATTTTCAGCAATTTAAACACTCTAAAAATTTTCCCTATAGAATAATCGATAAATGCTTGAGCACAGACAAGAACTGGTTTCTATTGATGTTTTACTCCCATATAATATATTATGGGGGGGATCTCAGAGATAAAGAGACAAGAGATTATAAGAGAATATTTTGATATTAATTGTGAAGGAAAAGAATGTGAAAGAACAAAGTCATCAAGATGGAAAATTTTATAGACCCTTAGTAGAAAGAACAAAGCTTCCTAATAAAAAATATAGAAATTAGAAATTATTAATTTTTCTCAAATTAGTAGGTTTTTATTGAGCTGTTACTAAATTCCAGGTACTTTTCATGTGTTATATCCTATTTAAACATAAGCAAAATACTTGAAATAGATAAAATTATTTCCACTTAACAACTGAGAAAACTAAGATTCAGAGAAATAGGTTGCCCAAAGATGCAAGCTTGGCAGTCTTACTTGCAGATGGAGGAGCATCCTGAGAACATCAAGTTCACTCACTAAATTAGTTGAAGGGAACACTTGGTACTATGCCAGTGTGTACAATACAGGCGGCTTGATGTGTGCAGATTCAGAATGTTCAACTTTAAAGGAGAGTGGGCAGCTAGAATAATAACCCAGACTCATCCAAATCAGAACCGAGTGATGTTGTATGATATCACATGAATTTTGTGGGGGTTTAGATGAAGAGATGAAACACACTAGAACTGGACAAGAAGGTAGGATTTGGATGTCCAAAGAAGAGGCAGAGATGTAGTCATAATGGAGGCTGACTAAATATCTTAATGGTCCCTTGATGATTCAAAGAATTTTCAGTCCTTTTCTACTTTTTTTTTTTTGTTGTTGTTGATTATGGATATCTCTTCAAAGAAATTCATATGATGACCACTTTCAAGTTCAACTGATTAAAAATATCTTCTCTTTGCTGGTAACTTTTCCTCAGATTGTTAGGAATTTGTCTCCTCCATGAAGAAATGACTTGGAATAGTACTGATGTGCTTGAAAAAATATCTACTCTCCTATACCCTCTACCAGACAGCCCTGGCTTAAGTCTTCCTTTTCTTCTAAAATATTTTGGATCTTGGAAGAGGATGTGATTCCCTATAGAGTCCTCCATTAAGGGTTTCTCTTTTGACTCTCAGTTTTGCCAGGACTTAGGTATATTTTCATAAAGAGGATCCATGGGCAGATCAAGACTAGACCGCTGTCAGCCTTCCTGCTTATCACATCTCCAGCTTCTCTCCTTCATTACAGAGGACTGTTTAGAACTCAGGGGGACCAAGAAGAGCCCAGAACACTTACTGTTGAACAACCAATTTTATTGTAAAAAATTTTAAAATCAAAAAAATTACTTTATTCTCATAAACTGGGCAATTCATGTGTGGAGCAGAGTGCTCTGAATTCCAATTGGGATGAAAGATTAGGGCAGATTAACAGAATACTTAAAGTTGTCTTTTATGCAATAGACATTAAATAGCAATAAAAAAATTTTTATTTAATTCTTTCCAATGTAATTCTACAGTTCTTTCATCTCTTCCATAAGTTGCTAGGCAAGAGATTGATTTAGTCAGCGAGCACTTGTTAAGCAAATGCAACACCTCTTTCAAGCATTGTACTAGGGGATAGAGCTACAAAAAAAGAGTATTATATCTACTCTCAGAAACCTCATAATCCAGTGAGAGAAGCTAGCTATTAAGTACTTACAATATAATTTCATAATGCTAGGATGAAAGTATAATAAAGATTTGGGAAGCAAAAAGGGGAAGGAGTACCTTTGGGGGTGAGAGGTGGTTGACAAAATGTCAGGTGGATTCATGGTAATCAACAGCTTAGAGGTTGGACAATGTATGACTTTCTGGGAGTTCAAGGTTTGTTTTAGTCTGTTTGGGTGCAAAGTAACAAAGTACTGTAGACTAATCGGTTTATAAACAACAGAAATTTATTTCTCATACTTCTGGAGCCTGGGTATTCTAAGATCAAGACACCAGCAGATTTAGTGTCTAGTGTGGGCCTGCTTGCTGGTTCATCTTCTGTCTCCTCAAATGTTGGAAGGAGCTCCCTGGGGTCTCTTTTATAAAGTCACTAATCTCACACGTAAGGGCTTTACCATCAAGACCTAATCACTCACCAAAGGTCTTACCTTCAAATATTATGTTGGTGGCTAGAATTTCAGCACATGTACTTTGGGATGGCACAGACATTCAGACCATAGTAAGATTCTAGTAGGAGTGTTTTTTAGAGTCAATATTGCCTAAGTAAAATGACTCTCAATGAGAACAATTGAAAACAAAGTTATTTTAAGCTAGTCCTATGAATTTTCCACAATCCATTTTGTTGTGATCCACACAGTCAAAGGCTTTAGCATAGTCAATGAAGCAAAGTAAATGTTTTTCTGGAACTACCTTGCTTTCTCCATCAAATGTTGGCAATTTGATCTCTGAATCCTCTGCCCTTTCAAAACAAAGCCAACTGTGGAAAATTCTAAAATAGAAGAGAACATCAGACCAACTTATCTGTCTCCTGAGAGAACTGTATGCAGGTTAGGAAGCAACAGTTAGAACTGGACATGAAACAACTGACTAGTTCAAAACTGGGAAAGAAGTATAACAAGGCTGATTATTATAATAATTATCCCTGATTATTTAACTTCTATGCAGAGTACATCATATGAAATCCTGGGCTGGATGAATCATAAGCTGAAATCGAGATTGCAGGGAGAAATATCAAAAACCTCAGATATGCAGATGATACCATTCGAATGGCAGAAAGTGAAGAGAAACAAAAGAGCCTCTTGATGAGGGTGAAAAAAGAGAGTGAAAAAGCTGGCTTGACATTCAACATTCAAGAAACTAAGATCATGGCATCCAGCCCCTTTACTTCTTGGCAAATAGAAAGGGAAAAAGTGGAATTAGTGACAGACTTTAATTTCTCGGGCTCCAAAATCACTGCAGATGATGACTGCAGCGTGAAATTTAGACACTTACACCACTAGTCAGTAGTGATACTAGAGGTAAATAACCCGCTTGCCAGTGTAGGAGACATTAGAGACATGGGTTCAATCCCTGGGTTGGGAAGATCCCCTGAAGAAGGAAATGGCAACCCACTCCAGTATTCTTGCTTAGAGAATCCCATGGATAGAGGAGCTTGGCAGGCTAGAGTCCATGGGATCCTACAGAGTTGAACATGACTTAAGCAACTTAACACATGCATGCATTCCTTGGAATGATAAATGTCCTCTTCCAGTTCTGTGGCCACTGCTGAGTTTTCCAAATTTGTTGGCATATTGTTGCAGCACTTTAACAGCATCATCTTTTAAGATTTGAAATAGCTCAGCTGAAATTCCATCACCTCCACTAACTTTGTTCATAGTAATGCTTCCTAAAGCCCACTTGACTTCACACTCCAGGATGTCTGGCTCTAGATGGGTGATCACACCATCATGTTTGTCTGTATCATTAAGACATTTTTTTGTACAGTTTTTCTGTGTATTCTTTCCAAATCTTCATAATGTCTTCTGTTTCTGTTAGTTCCTTGCCATTTCTGTCATTTATTGTGCCCATCTTTGCGTGAAATGTTCCCTTGGTATCTCCAATTTTCTTGAGGAGATCTCTAGTCTTTCCCATTCTATTGCTTTCCTCTGTTTCTTTGCATTGTTCACTTAAGAAGGCTTTCTTATCTTTCCTTTCTGGTCTCTGGAATTCTGTATTCAGTTGAGCATATCTTTCCCTTTCTCCTTTGCCTTTCAATTCTCTTCTTTTCTCACCTATTTGTAAGGTTTCTTCAGGCAACAACTTTGCCTTCTTGCATTTCTTTTCTTTGGGATGGTTTTGTTCACTGCCTCCTGTACAATGCTACAAAACTCCATCCATAGTTCTTCAAGCACTCTGTCTACAAGATCTAATCCCTTGAAGCTATTCATCACTTCCACTGTATAATCAAAGGGGATTTGATTTAGGTTATATAGGTCATACCTGGATGGATTGGAAAAGGTCAGTTTTCATTCCAGTCCCAAGGAAAGGCAATGACAGAGAATGTTCAAATTACTGGACAATTGCACTAATTTCACATGGTAGCAAGATTAGTCTCAAAATCCTTCAAATTTGGCTTCAGCAATATATGAAGGGAGAAATTCCAGATGTACAAGCTAGATTTAGAAAAGGCAGAGGAACCAGATTTCAAAGTACCAACATCTGCTGGGTCAAAGAAAAAGCAAGGGGATTAAAAAAAAATCTACTTCATTGACTATACTAAAGCCTTTGACTGTGTGGATCACAAAAAACTGTGGAAAATTCTTAAAGATATGGGAACATCAGACCACATTACCTGTCTCCTGAGAAACCTGTATGCAGGTCAAGAAGCAACAGCTAGACTCAGACGTGAAACAATGACTGGTTCAAAATTGGGAAAAGAGTATGTCAAGGCTGTATATTGTCACCCTGCTTATTTAACTTATATGCAGAGTACTTCATGCGAAATGCTGGGCTGGATGACTCACAATCTGGAATCAAGATTGCCAGGAGAAATATTAACATCCTCAGATATACAGATTATACCGCTTTAATGGCAGAAATGGAAGAGGAACTAATGGGCCCCTCAATGAAGGTGAAAGAAGAGAGTGAAAACTCTGGCTTAAAGCAACATTCAAAAAAATAAGACCAGGGCATCCAGTCACATCATTTCATGGCAAAAGGATAAGGAAAAATGGAAGTAGTGACAGACTTCTTTTTTTCCTGGGCTCCAAAATCAGAGCAGATGGTGACCGCCAGGAAATTAAAAGATGCTTTCTCCTTGGAAGAAAAACTTTCACAAACCTAGACAGTGTATTAAAAAGCAGAGACATTGCTTTGCCAACAAAGATATGTATAATGTAAGCTATGTTTTTTTCCAGTAGTCATGTATGGATGTGAGAGTTGGACCATAAAAGAGGCTGAGCACCAAAGAATTGATGGTTTTGAATCATGGTGTTGCAGAAGATTCTTGAGAGTCCCTTGGACTGCAAGGATATCAAACTAGTCAATTCTACAGGAAATCAACCTTGACTATTCATTGGAAGGACTATTCATTGATAGCTCCAATACTTTGACCCACCTGATGGGAAGAGCAGACTCTTTGGAAAACAATCTGATGCAGGGAAAGATTGAAGGCAAAAGGAGAAGGGGGTGTTAGGGGATGAGGTGGCCAGATAGCATCAGTGATTCAGTGGACACTCTCTTCCTGGAGATAGTGGAGGACGGAGGAGCCTGGCATACTACAGTACTTGGACCATAAAAAGTCAAACATGAGTTAGCAATTGAACAACAACAAATCCTATTAAGACAAGAATGAATCATAAAGAAACTCTGAAAAATTCTAGGGCAATTAGGATGTTGCTCAATTTTGTTTATAGAGAAAATTTTGATACATTGATTAGATGTGGGTAATGGGTGAATCTAACTGATGCTGGCTTAATCACTTCTATTCAGTATCCTCTTGAGACCTTCTGGGTGACACATCTGTAAATGTGAAATCTCAAAGGACAGAGATATATTCTTCCTGAGCTTGCTTCAAAAGGTACCTTTTAAGTATATTTTAATTATAAGAATACTAAATAGCATGAATAGTAACTTACTCCTAAGGGCAGGTAGTGGCAAATTTTTTTGAATAAACTGGCTGCTTTTGTTGCTGTTGGCTCATTCTCATATATCTGCTTTATGCTCTCCATGGTACACAAGCAGGTTGTATTACACTGAATTAAATTCATTAAATGTTTATGAAGAACTATTGTGCACCAGACATATAGTCTATGTACACGAAAAAATCTGGAAAACTGACTGCAGGAAGAAATAGTGTTGGTTTTACTCCAACTTTCTGTTACCACAAAATCAAGGGATTTTGATAATTCACATACTCAGACAACAGAGAAAAATGTAAATTTCTGACTATTATGTGTAACTAGTTGAAACAAATTATCTTAAAACTGCGACCAGAATTTCTCTTTAAAAAAGAAACTCTTTAGAGAAATACCTTGATAAGCTGAACAAAAGGTGAGACACTGAAGTGGTAGTTTAGTAGAATGTAAATCAACACAAGAAGTAAAAAATTATCATTAGATATGAAGAGAATGTTGGAATGTGGATGCCCAGAAGGTAGAAGCAAAATGATAGATACAGTGCCCCAAGATGGTTTATAACAGGAATGTGTAACATTCAATTTTAAGTTTTTGTATTGTGGTGAAGTTAACTGTCTTTATATGCCTCTCACAAACCCTCGGTGAACTACATTACACACACACACACAAAGGCTCTCTCTGTGTGTGTATGTATGTGTGTGTGTGTATGTGTGTGTGTTTGGAAGAGAGAGACAGAGAGAGAGAGAGACAGAGAGATGATGATAATTGAAATGTTAATTGAGAATATTCTTAGTAGCTGAAGATAGCCAGGCACCCTCCACAAGGATCAGATCTACATAGGAATGGAATAGTTAACCCTTTTATTATTTTGATCTGAGGTTGAAGACTCATTTGAGAATTCCCATGATTGCAGCCATGAAATTAAAAGATGCTTACTCTTTGAAAGGGAAGTTATGAGCAACCTAGATAGCGTATTAAGAAAGAGAGACATTACTTTGTCAACAAATGTCCATCTAGTCAAGGCTATGGTTTTTCCAGTGGTCATGTATGAATGTGATAGTTGGACTATAAAGAAAGCGGAGCACTGAAGAATTGATGCTTTTGAACTGTGGTGTTGGAGAAGACTCTTGAGAGTCCCTTGGACTGCAAGGAGGTCCAATCAGTCCATCCTAAAGGAGATCAGTCTTGGGTGTTCATTGGAAGGACTGATGTTGAAGCTGAAACTCCAATACTTTGACCACTTGATGCAATGAGATGACTCATTTGAAAAGACCCTGATCCTGGGAAAGAGTGAAGGCAGCAGGAGAAGGGGACGATAGAGGATGAGATGGTTGGATGGCATCACCGACTCAATGGACATGGGTTTGGGTGGACTCCGGGAGTTGGTGATGGACAGGGAGGCCTGGCGTGCTGNGTCCAATCAGTCCATCCTAAAGGAGATCAGTCTTGGGTGTTCATTGGAAGGACTGATGTTGAAGCTGAAACTCCAATACTTTGACCACTTGATGCAATGAGATGACTCATTTGAAAAGACCCTGATCCTGGGAAAGAGTGAAGGCAGCAGGAGAAGGGGACGATAGAGGATGAGATGGTTGGATGGCATCACCGACTCAATGGACATGGGTTTGGGTGGACTCCGGGAGTTGGTGATGGACAGGGATGCCTGGCGTGCTGCGGTTCATGGGGTTGCAAAGAGTCAGACACGACTGAGCAACTGAACTGAACTGATGGATATTTTCCTCCTACTGTTGAAGATTCATATTTTTGGATGAAGCTTGACCTCCCAGTTGTTGACACCAGGACGCTGTTCGTTGAACCTAGCCTTTTACAGCATTATTTGCTGTTTCAAACCTCCTTGGGGATAAGCTTGTCAGATAAAATATAGGATGCTGATTTGGATTTGAATTTCAGGTAAACAATGAATAATTTTTTAGTATAAATATGTCCCAATGCAATATTTGGTATACATTTGTACTATGCTGTGCTTAGTTGCTCAGCTGTGTCTGAGTCTTTGTGACCCCATAGACTATAACCCACCAGGCACCTCTGTCCTTGGGGATTCTCCAGGCAAATATACTGGAGTGGGTTGCCATGCCCTCCTGCAGGGGATCTTCCCAACCCAGCAGGCAGATTCTTTGCCATCTGAGCCACCAGGGAAGCCCATATACTCGCACTAAGTTTGTGTACAATCTTAATTTAACTGGGCATCCTGTGTTTTTATTTGCTACTTAGAGAGAAAAGTCACTTGGGACTGAGATGCTAAAATTCACTTTATAGGACATCGGCAGGATACATGGAAATATAAGCCTGTCTCATGCTGGGAAGAGAGCATGAAGCTATTGCAGTATATCACCTTGGCAAGAATTAAACTCCTTTTCTAGCACTTTTCTTTTCAAAACACGTGCCAAAGTAATTTTCTAGATTGAAGTAATGAATTCCAGATCTTTTAATACCATGTACTGTAATTAGCTGGATAATAACCTGTAATTATTCAGGGAAAGTGAACCCGTGTATAAATTATATCAGAGCTGTAAACTATGCTCTTTCGGTGGAGGAATTTTGGCCTTTTCTAATTAGCTGTGGCATTCAGAATCCTCTGGTGAGAATTTGGCCCTCTGGGTTGGGCCATCAGTCTCCCGTTTCAGCCATCCTCCTAGACCTCTCTCACTTTCTTTAGAGAGATTGGGCAGGGATGCTGGATGTGCTGTGTCAAGAGATGGTATAGAGCTCAGACTAGATATAGAGAAAGCTGTAAGTTCTATGGAACAGAAGGCCAGGGAGGCATTTCCACGGTAGTTAGGGGTGCAGATAACCATGGATATATAGCCTGAACACTGGGAACCAGTCAGGTGAAAAGTGGAGGATATTGTGTATGACGTCCTTTGGCACAAATCACCTCCCGTGGATATCACCAATGGGACATACTTTCTCCACAAAGTACCTCCATCCAAGTAAAGTGCTTCTCAAAATTGTGAAATTAGTAAAAGTTTATCATTAGAATTCAATAGCATTTTTCCTCCCTCAGGACCTTTTCATTCTATGATGCCCTCTGTCTGCTTAATCACTAACAGATTACTTATCACTCTCTAAAGAACTTGCAATTTGAAAAAAAAAAAAAATTTGGTGAGGACTCTTTTTTGAGCTTTTATCCAAGAAGCAAGTCTCTAATAGTGAAACTTCAAATACTGCAGAGACTTTTGGAATACATTCTAAGAAGTAGAAAGTTTCTGGTGGTCTTTGGTTTTTATCACATAAAAAACTGATATAAGGCAAGTCATGTCTCGATCTTGGTGGGTGTTGGATATCTCGGAAGAAATATGAGGAGGCCCAGTGTAGTGACAAATTGTCCCAGCACTTAAGCCCTAGAGCAGCCTTCAAGGTGGTTTCTTAGTCCTCTGACTGATGGGTCAAACACCCAAATTGTTCAAATCTTGGAGCTAACAGATTTTTGTATGCTTATTATAAAAGGATTCTGAGTCTATTTTATGCATTAAATGTTAGAGGGGAAATAATTTCAATAATGGTTATATTTACTGAATACCAAGTATGTTCTGGGTAACTTACATTTCTTGTCATTCTTACGGTATTATAAGNATTTTTGTATGCTTATTATAAAAGGATTCTGAGTCTATTTTATGCATTAAATGTTAGAGGGGAAATAATTTCAATAATGGTTATATTTACTGAATACCAAGTATGTTCTGGGTAACTTACATTTCTTGTCATTCTTACGGTATTATAAGAATATCACTGGACTCATTTTACATTTGCAGAGTGACACTCACTGAGGTTAATGATTTGCCTCAAATTAGTGAGTGGCACAGTCAGAACTGAACCCAGGCTCGTCTACATTTACTTTGTTTGTGTACTGTCATCAGTCATACATTATTTTGTTAATGGTGGCCCTGGAGTGGCACATGACAAAAATCTGCTGCTGTTTAAATTTTAGAGCTTGAAGGGATCTTAGAGACTATTTAGTACAAATTCTTACATTTTGGAAGTTAAGAATCTGGGCCAGGGCTTCTAAGTGACTTGTATAACATCCCTCAATTGAATAGAGGCAAAGTTGACATCAGAATCCATATTTTCTATCAGTACTACTTCTATTTAACCGCCTTATGACTCTGTATGCATGTTTCAGTAACAAGATAGATTTTGGTCAAGATTCAGCTACCGGTGTATTCTGCAAGGAGTGTTACCACCAGTGTACCTGTTTTTGAGATGTTTCAAGGTGTCAGGAATCAGACATGCCTTATTTTCTCTTTTTATCTTTCAACTCCATGCCAGGAATGATGAGGAACTTGATGATGATGATATCATTTAGGAACTTAATAACCAGAGATTAAAACATAAACAATAAAAAAGAACCTTCTCTTTACTCTATATATCAGTGCCTAATAATTGAAGGGTCAGTTGTTTATGTAGAAATACAAACTAAACTTGAAGTTTCCATAGCTGTTATTTACTAGTAATTTTTCTTGCTTGCTACTTGATTTCTTTCAGGCTCTGGGTTTTTGTGGATATGTATCGACTGGTGATATTTTTCATGAATATCATTTTAACAAGGCCACACAACTGTTAGAATAAAAAGAGAACAGTTTTATTTTTGTTTTTAAGGCTCTATCAGTACTATTACTCGGAACTCAGTCAAAACTAAGTCCAGCATTTAAAAACTTGTAAAGTAAAATAAAGTGTGCATATATATATACATATACATATATATATATATATAAACTCTACCAGGAATGCTGAAATAGGAAGTATTCTCGTTGGTTCACATCAATATTTAGTTACTGCCTTCCTGCTAAAGTTTGTGCACTGATTAGGAGGTAAGGGGAATGTAAAGTGTGGTTCTTTTCTTCAATGTATTTATAATTGGCAAATATGTCTGAAAATCTACAAAACAAAATGAAACCAAATAAATGACAAATGAGCTGTGTGCTTGGTAAGATCAGAGTAGAAAGGTCACTTTGAGCTGATACGGGCAGCAGAGGTTTCATGAACTAGGCAGAACAGAAGCTGGATCTGAAGTTCATTTAGAATATTAAGATGACACTGACATCATCAGTGTGTTCGCCACACTCTGAAGAAAAAGTGTGTGGTTCAAAATGGCCTTGATGAGTTAGAGAAAAGTCTAGAAACTGGAAAAGCCAAGTCCAAGAAGGAGTGCTGGACTTCCCTGGTGGTCCAGTGGTTAAGGATCCACCTGCCAATGCAGATCTTACATGGTACAGGGCAACAAAACCCGTGTACCACAGTTACTGAAGCCCAGTGGAAGCCCACGCTCTAGAGCCCATGCTCCACAAAAGAAGCCACCGCAATGGGAAACCCACACACCACAACTAGAGAGTAGACCCTGCTCGCTGCAATTAGAGAAAATCTATATGCGGCAACAAAAAGGGAGCACAGCCAAAAATAAATTAAAAAAATAATAAAAATTTAAACATTTAGAAAATAAGGCAGTACCTATTTCTTTATACAGGGTGGATACATTGCGAGGGAGGGATTCATTTATTCTTTTAACAAATTTTTGTTAAGCACCCTCTAGGAGGAGAGAGTATGGTGGTGAGCAGAAGCAGATATATTGCCGGGGTCCAGCCCCAGTGGATCCAGGGTTCAAAGGTGGAGACGGAGTCGGCGTCCTTGGAAAAATGCATATTTAATTACAGATATATAGAGAGATTAGAAATGGATAGTGTAGTAGGAAAATTAGTGGAGAAAAAGAGGCTGAATAACTTGGTTCACATGGAATAGCATCCATGCNTGGCATTGAAGCATGTATACTATCATGTAAGAAATGAGGTACCGGTCTATGTTTGATGCAGGATGCAGGATGCTTGGGGCTGGTGCACGGGGATGATCCGGAGAGACGTTGTGGGGTGGGAGTTGGGAGGGGGTTCAAGATTGGAAGCTCGTGTACACCTGTGGTGGATTCATGTCGATGTATGGCAAAGCCAGTAGAGTATTGTAAAGTAAAATAAAGTAAAAAAAAAAAAAAAGCTAGTAAGTGGAAATTATCATCTTGGTCTATTATTCCTGCTTCAGATAGGCCCACTGTCGTTTGGACTGATCTAGACCAGAGCAGAATTCCAAACCTGTATCTTGAGGTTGTGCTATTCCTTCATTCATTCCCTTGCTTGCCCATCCATCCATCCATCCATTGCATCCATCTTGTTTATCCATCTATTTATTCAAGAAATAGTCATTCAACACTCGTGTTGAGCTAGACACTTTTGATACAGAGAAAAGAGTCAATTTCCCCTTCTCATTGTAACAGGAGAGACACAGACAGATCAGTGATTATATCATAGAGTGGGTTGCTCTATAGGCAAGCACAGTGATGCTGGAGAGGGGTGTCCCATGCTAGCTGAGAAATGAGGCCTTAGCTGAGTTTTAACAGACAAGAAGTGGTTAACTTGTTGAAGAGGGAGGAGAGGGCCTTCTGGGTAGTGGGACAATGTCCCATCATCTGGTTGAAGACTCTTTTTCAAAACATTCTTACTCCTATCTTCTTCTAACTGGATGAGACCTAATAATGTCTGGTGTTAAGATTCTTCTGTGCTCACTGAATTCACCTGAGGACTCTGAGCCATTTTTTGCTCTAGCAATTGTTTAATTCTAAGGAAAGTATGTGGAAGCCACTGCTCAATTGATTTCAGGGAAGACTGAGATATTGTACCTTCTGGAGATTCTGCTTTTCTTTTTAAGGAACTCTCAACAGCTTCATAATGAAATTGTTCTGATTAAAATAATCCCTGAAAGTGAAAGTTGCTCGGTTGTGTCTGACTCTTTGCTATCCCATGGACTGTAGCCTGCCAGGCTCCTCTGTCCATGGAATTCTCCAGACAAGAGTACTGGAGTGGGTAGCCATTCCCTTCTCCAGGGGATCTTTTCAACCCAGGGATTGAACTGGGGTCTCCTGCATTGCAGGTGGATTCTTTACCAACTGAGCCACTAGGGAAGCCCAAGAATACTGGAGTGGGTAGCCTCTCCCTTCTCCAAGGGATCTTCCTCACCTGGAAATTGGACCGGGGTCTCCTGCATTGCAGGTAGATTCCTTACCAGTTGAGCTACCACTAACTGATAAAAGTTTGAATAGTCTTTGGGATTTCCTGCTAAGATTTGTAATAAATGATGAAACCTGAAGTCAAGAGATGACACTTTACAAAAATGGCTGAAAAGAAATTGTTAAAGAAATGTTTGACAAAGTGAGTCAAATAATGACCTGGCACTATTCTTTGAATAGAAGGCCCAGCTTTGATCTTTTCCCACGCAACTGACAGTGATTCCTAATATACAGTGTCTTATTGTTTATCCTCCTCACAAGTATACCATTCCTCCTTTTGTTCAGCTGCAAGCTTTTGTTTTCATTGCTGGCTTTCTCATGATCACTGAGAGGGCTGGAGGTATTATTTAAATACAACATATACTCTTTCTGACTTTTGGAGAAATTTCCAAAGGTAAAGGGACCTTTTCTAATGTCACATAAAAGTATCTGGGCATTTTTTCCTCTTTTTTGACATGAGGAAAAATGGAAGCCTGAGGTTTGAGCACTGCCAAATCCAATCAATCTAGGATCTAAGTGATGGGCAAGTACACTCTTCCTACACCTGAGCTGTATGTCTCTTTGAGGTTTGGTGGTAAACACAGAATGAAAAGAGGTGGGTGACTTGTGTCCTAATTGATGCCTACTCTAAAAGTTCAGAGGTCCTGATTTTAAATGAAGATATCTGACTTATGACAAGGCTGAAGAAGCAGTCTTGATCAGAGAAAACTTTTTAACCCCTGAGTGGGTCAGAGATAGCAGATGATATGCATTGTGGTGGTTGGAGAAGGGACTTGAGTCAATTCATAACTATCTCAAAGGATAGAGGATCTTATATGGACATTGAATCCATGACCTTGCTTCCATTTCTATGAAACTAAGGCAACTTAAGTTCTCAAGGGGTTTCAAGTGGAAATGGTAAAGTAGGGACATTCGCATGAAGTATGCTCATGGGTGTCAGATGGATCTGAATTTCAGATCTGAGTCTCCCACTCATAAGCTGCATGGTTCTAGACAAGTTACTTAAACTCTCTGTCCATGTCCTCTTATATAAAGTAGAGCAAATTATTTCAGAATGAATAGCAAAGACTAATTAATATTAAGACAAAAAGAATTGTATAAACATGACTAAAGTGACTGGCACCCAATAAAGGATATCTACACATAGTAGGAAAAATTAGCCAGAAAGTGAACTACAAGGGTAAGATAGGACTGATGCCGCAGACAATGGGAAGCCTCTATAAGTCAATCGATTACACAATTGACCTCCACACTTCAAAGTCAGTAATAACAGCAATAAACATAATAACAATGACAACTTGGGTTATAGTAGAATTCTGATATTATGAAATGATGTGATTCTAATTCAGCCATGCTTCAGTGTTGCCTGGCATCCATTTGGGGTCTGAGTTTGATGCCTAATTGGCTCTGCCTTCCTTACAAGTCTTGGGATCTGAAACCCTCTTATTAGCAATACAATGGAAGTGAATAAAAAGTGAAAGAGCTAGCTAGTTGGTCTTCAGAACAGGTCTTGGACTCAGTTCACCACCCAACTGTTTATCTGTGGGGGAGCAGAAAAGCTCATGAGAAGACTGCAGGACCATCTCTCTGGGCAGTATGTTCACCTAGCAAGGTCTGCCTAGGAAGAGCGGTCACAGAGCACAGAGGGCCCCCATCCATTAGGAAGACATGCACCAGTGTAGACCCTACAGCTCCTTCATCCCTAGAGGCAAGGAGATGGTAGCTAACATTTACCAAGTGTCCTCAGGCAGTCCTGCCTGGCTAAAATATCCTGTTCTTAAGTTCCCTGCTAAGAACTACCAAAAAGGAAGAAGTGGCTACTCTTCTGACCTAAAATACAAGAGCATGAGCCCTTCTTTGGGAAAAATATCTTAGTTGTTGCAAATTCGGTTGTTTTCTTTTTACCTTACTTTTTAAACTTGCAGAATGTCTTTGATTGTACTATAACTTGACTCTGTATTCTCTTTTTGACTCTTAACTTTTTAAACTGCCCAGTTTGGTAGATATTACTTTATTTTTTGTGTTAGAAATCCATACTAAAGAATTTACAGTAGTTATATAAGTATGTGAATATTTTTTGAAAACCAATGAGTTATATTGTCAGGTGAGCATTCATTTCTCTGTACAGAAAATCAATTTTATTTATTTGTTGACAGACTGAGTTTTGGGTGCTGATATAAGATCTTATTTAGGCAAACATAGGCTTGTGAAGCTATGCTAGAATGCACTAGGATTCAGAGTTAAAACAAAAGAGATTCAGCTGTGTCATTTACACTCACAATTCTAGAAAACTTCTCCATCCATGTCTTTTCTAAGGACATAGGATGAAAAAGGCAACTCTATCACAATGGAAATACCCATTTTGGATTGGAGTCTCTGATTCTTTTCTGTACTTTCAAAAGAAGTCTGATGACTAGATGGAAGGGTTTTATAAATAGGAAAGCCCCATTTTGATATCATCTGTTACTACTTCTACTATTAGTTCAGTAATTTGGTTCTATTCAGGGAATATTTATTAAGTGATTGCTAAGTCAAGGCTATGGTTTTTCCAGTAGTCATGTATGGATGTGCGACTTGTACTATAAAGAAAGCTGAGCACAGAAGAATTGGTGCTTTTGAACTGTGGTGTTGGAGAAGACTCTTGAGAGTCCCTTGGACAGCAAGGAGATCCAACCAGTCCATACTAAAGGAGATCAGTCCTGGGTGTTTATGGGAATGACTGATGTTGAAGTTGAAACGCCAATATTTTGGATACCTGGTGCAAAGAGGTGACTCATTTGAAAAGACATTGAAACATGTGTAATATCATATATGAAATGAATCGCCAGTCCAGGCTTGATGCATGATACTGGATGCTTGGGGCTGGTGCACTGAGATGACCCAGAGGGATGGTATGGGGAGGGAGGAGGGAGGAGGGAAGGGGGTTCAAGATGGGGAACACGTGTATACCTGTGGTGGATTCATATTGATATATGGCAAAACCAATACAATATTGTAATGTAATTAACCTCCAATTAAAATAAATAAATTTATATTAAAAAAAAAAGACCCTGACACTGGGAAAGATTGAGGGCAGGAGGAGAAGGGGACGACAGAGGATGAGATGGTTGGATGGCATCACTGACTCAATGGACATGAGTTTGGGTAAACTCTGGGAGTTGGTGATGGACAGGGAGGCCTGGCCTGCTGTGGTTCATGGGGGTGCCAAAGAGTTGGACATGACTGAGAGACTGAAATGAACTGAACTGAATATGCTTGGCATATTCTGAATTCTTTGGAGAGTGTTGTTTTTTTTTTTTTTCTTAAATCATAGGACTTAAGTTTTCCTCTCAAAGAGATTATAATTTACTGGGAATATCTGACATAAACATCTCCTATTTATGAACAAAACAGAAAAATGAAGTACTTAACCACAGAAGAAATTAAAAAAATTTTTTTGAAGAATATGCATATTAGGAATTCAGTTTTCAGCTACCGTATTTACTATTACACACATGTGTCACAGTTGGTTGTGAGATTTATTGCAGGTAATTTACTGGTAATAATAAATGAAACCTAAAATTTGTGAGTTATTTATTATGTATATAATTAGGGTGGATTCAGTGTAATTTCTAAACATCACTTGTTTGGATGGTGAAATATTTTCTTGAAAAAAAATCAGAAAAGTTGAAGCTAGTAAGCTGCAATTATAGTATTGCTTTTTGTTTAGGAGTTCTGGCCTTGCAATCACTCAAATCCCAATTCCCTCACTTTGATCTAACATCATTCAGACTCCTTGGTTTGCCGTGAGGATTCATGGAGAGAATCCCTGAGCAGTGTGCTCACCTTACCAGGAGGCCACCACCAGATAAATGTTAGCCAGCGTCATTATTAAGTATATATAGCACTGAGTACGCAGCTATTATTCTAAGAGACCAGAAAAGAGAGTGAGAGAGTAACAGGCAGGAAGGCTAGGGGTCTCCAAATGGAGGAAATAGCCTGCAAGTGTCAGACATTTTTATCTNACAGTGTCAGACTTTGTTTTTTTGGGCTCCAGAATCACTGTAGATGGTGATTGCAGCCATGAAATTAAAAGATGCTTACTCCTTGAAAGGAAAGTTGTGACCAACCTAGATAGCATATTGAAAAGTAGAGATATTACTTTGCTAACAAAGGTCTGTCAAAGCTATGGTTTTTCCAGTGGTCCTGTATGGATGTGAGAGTTGGACTGTGAAGAAAGCTGAGCACTGAAAAAATTGATGTTTTTGAACTTTGGCGTTGGAGAAGACTCTTGAGAGTCCCTTGGACTGCAAGGAGATCCAACTGGTCCATCCTAAAGGAGACCAGTCTTGGTTGTTTTTTGGAAGGACTGATGCTAAAGCTGAAACTGCAATAATCTGGCCACCTCATGTGAAGAGTTGACATATTGGAAAAGACACTGAGGCTGGGAGGGATTGGGGGCAGGAGGAGAAAGGGATGACAGAGGATGAGATGGCTGAATGGCATCACCGACTCAATGGACATGAGTTTGAGTGAACTCCGGGAGTTGGTGATGAACAGGGAGGCCTGGTATGCTGCAATTCATGGGGTCACAAAGAGCTGGACACGACTGAGCAACTGGCCTGAACTGAACTGAACTGAGAAGAAGTTCAGGGCCTGAGAAAGTATTTCAAAAGGTTATAAGTGAAAATCTCCCTAACATGGGGAAGGAAATATCCACCCAAATCCAGGAAACACAGAGAGTTTCATATAGGATAAACCCAAGGAGAAACACAGTGAGACACATGTTTGTCAAACTAACAAAAACTGAAAAGAAAGGAAAGATATTAAAAGCAGCAAGGGAAAAGGAATAAATAGATGGTTGTCACCATCTACAATGTTTTTGGAGTCTGAGAAATTAAAATCTGCTACTGTTCACACTTCTTCCCCATCTATTTGCCATGAAGTCATGGGACCTGATACCATTAACTTAGTTTTTTGAATGTTGAGTTTTAAGCCAGCTTTTCCACTCTCCTTTTCACCTTCATCAAGAAGTTCTTCTTCTTCTTCTTTTTTTTTTTTTTTAGACCGGCGCCTCGTTTCTTACATGATAGTATACATGCTTCAATGCCATTCTCCCAAATCCTCCCACCCTCTCCCTCTCCCTCAGAGGCCAAAAGTCCGTTCTATATGTCTGGGTCTCTTTTGTTGTCTCACATACTGGGTCATCATTACTATCTTTCTAAATTCCATATATATATGTCAGTATACTGTATTGGTGTTTCTTTCTGGCTTACTTCACTCTGTATAATAGGCTCCAGTTTCATCCATCTCATTAGAACTGATTCAAATTTATTCTTTTCAATGGCTGAGTAATACTCCATTGTGTATATGTACCACAGCTTGCTTATCCATTCTTTAGTTCCTCTTCCATTTTTGTCATTAGAGTGTTATCATCTGCATATCTGATGTTGTTGACATTTCTCCCAGCAATCTTAATTCCAGTCTGTGTTTCATCCAGCCTAGCGTTTTGAATGATGTACTCTGCACATAAGTTAAACAAACAAGGTGACAGTAAACAGCCTTGATGTACTTGTTTCCCAGTTTGGAACCAGTCTGCTCTTTTATGTCTGGTTCTAACTTTTGCTTCTTGACCTGCATACAGGTTTCTCAGGAGACAGGTAAGGTGGTCTGATACTCCCACCTCTTGAATTTTCACCATTGTGGTCCACAGAGTCAAAGGCTTTAGTGTAGTTGATGAAGCAGAAGTAGATGTTTTTCTAGAGCTCCTTTGCTTTCTCCATGATCTAACAAGTGTTGACAGTTTGATCTCTGGTTCCACTGCCTCTTCAGACCCCAGCTTGTACATGTTGAAGTTCTCAGTCCACATACTGCTGAAGCCTAGCTTGAAGGATTTTGAGCATACTCTTGCTAGAATGTGAAATGAGCACATTTTTATGGTAGTTGGAACATTCTTGGATAGTTCCTTCTTTGGGATTGGAATGAAAACTGACCTTTACCAGTCCTGTGGCCATTGCTGAGTTTTCCAAATTTGCTGACATATTGAGTGCATCACTTTAGTAGCATTATCTTTTAGGATTTGAAATAACTTAGCTGGAATTCCATTACCTCCCCTAACTTTATTGGTAGTAATACTTCCTGAGGCCCACTTGACTTCACATTCCAGCTTACCCAGCTCTAGGTGAGTGACTGCACCATCATGGTTATATGGGTCTTAAGACCTTTCTTTTGTACAGTTCTTATGAATATTCTTGTCACTTATTTTTAATCTCTTCTACTTCTGTTAGGTCTTAGTCATTGCTGTCCTTTAACATGCCCATTCATACATGAAATATTCCATTGATATCTAACATTTTCTTGAAGAGATGTCTAATTTTTCCCATCCTGTTGTTTTTCTCTTTTTTTCCCTTATTCATTTAACAAAACCTTCTTACCTCTCCTTGCTATTCTCTAGAAGTGCACTCACTTGGGTATATCCTTCTCTCTTTCTCATTTGCCTTTTGCTTCTCCTCTTTCCTCAGCTATTTGTGAATCCTCCTCAGACAAGCATTTCGCCTTTTTGAACTTCTTTTTCTTCAGAATGGTTTTGGTCACTGCCTTCTGTAAAATGTTATGAATCTTTTTTCATAGTTCTTAAGGCACTCAGTCTATTAAATTTAACCCCTTGAATCAATTTGTTACTCCATTGTATAATCATGAGAGATTTTATTTCTTTCATAACTGAATGGCCTAATCATTTTCCCTACTTTCTTCAACTTAAGCCTGAATTTTGCAATAAGGAATTGGTGATCTGAGTCACAATCAGCTTCAGGTCTCATTTTTACTGCCTGCATTGTGGTCTCCATTTTTGGCTGCAAAGAACATAATCAGTCTGATTTTGGTATTGACCATCTGGTAATGTCCATGTGCAGAGTTTTCTCTTGAGTTGTTGGAAAAGAGTGTTTGCTATGAACAGTGCAGATGCAATATCAAAAATGACAGAATGATCTTGGTTCATTTCCAGGCAAACAACTCAAACTCACAGTAATCCAAATTTATATCCCAACCACTAGTGCCAAAGAAGTTGAAATTGAAAGGTTCTATGAAGACGTACAAGACTTTCTAGAGCTAACATCTAAAAAAGATGTTCTTTTCATCATAAAGGACTGAAATGCAAAAGCAGGAAGTAGAGAGATACCTGGAGTGACTGACAGGCAAATTTGGCTTTGGAGTACAAAATGAAGCAAGGCAAAGGGTAACAGGATTTTGCCAAGAGAATACACTTGTTATAGCAAGCACTCTCTTCCAACAACACAAGAGATGACTCTACACGTGGACATCACCAGATGGTGAATGTCAAAATCAGATTGATTATATTCTTTGCAGCTGAAGAAGGAGAAATTCTATACAGTGAACAAAAATAAGACCTGGAGCTGAATTGTGGCTCAGGTACGAGCTTCCTATTGCAAATTCAGACTTACATTGTAGAAAGTAAGGAAAATCACTAGGTCATTCATGTATGACCTAAATAAAACCCCTTATGATTATAAAGTAGAAGTGACAAATAGATTCAAGGGATTAGATCTGATGGACAGAATGACTGGAGAGCTATGAATGGAGCTTTGTAATATTATACAGGAAGCAGTGACCAAAACCATTCCAAAGAAAAAGAAATGCAAGGAAGCAAAATAGTTATCTTAGGAGGTCTTAAAAATAGCTGAGAAAAAGGAAAGGGAAAGCAAAAGAGAAAGGGAAAACTATACCCAACTGAATGCAGAGTTCCAAAGAGTAGTAGGATGAGATAAGAAAGCCTTCTTATACATCTGTGTCTCTTTTGCTGCCTCCAATTAAAATAAAAAAATTTATATTAAAAAAAGAAAGCCTTCTTAAGTGAATAGTACAATGAAATAGAAGAATAGAATGACAAAGATTAGAGATCTCTTCATGAAAGTTAGAGATACCAAGGGAGTAGTTCATACAAAGATGGACACAATAAAGTACAGAAGCAATAAGAACCCAATAGAAACAGAAGAGATTAAAAAGAGGTGGCAAGAATACACAGAAGAACTCTACAAAAAGGTCTTAGTTACCTGGATAACCACCACTATGTGGTCATTTGCCTAGAGCCATACATCCTGGGGTGTAAAGTCAAACCAGCCTCAAGAAGAATTATTACAAACAAAGCTCATGGAGGTAATGGAATTCCAGCTGAATTATTTTATATCCCTAAAGATGATACTGTTAAAAGTGCTGCATTCAATGTGCCTGTAAATATGGAAAACTCAACAGTGGCCACAGGACTGGAAAAAGTCAGTTTTCATTCCAATCCCAAAGAAAGGCAATGCCAAAGAATCTTCAAACTGCTGCATAATCATGCTCATTTCACATGCAAGGTAATGCTCAAAAATCCTTCAAACTACACGTCAACAATACATGAGCTAAACTTCTAAATGTACAAGTTGGGATTTGAAGTGACAGAAGAATGAGATTGAATCCCCAATATCCACTGGGCTACTTACAAAACAAAAGAATTCCAGAAAGACATCTACTTCAGCTTCATTGACTATGCTAAAGCCTTTGACTGTGTGGATCACAGGAAATTGTGGAAAATTCTTTGAGTAGGGAATACCAGACCACCTTACCTGCTTCCTGAGAAATCTGTATGCAGGTCAAGAAACAACAGTTAGAACCAGATGTTGAAAACAGACTGGTTCCAAATTGGGAAAGGAGTATGTGACGGTTGTATATTGTCACTCTGTTTATTCAACTTATATGCAGAGTACGTTAAGTGAAATGCTGGACTGGGTGAATCACAAGCTGGAATCAAGATTGCCAGGAGAAATATCAATAACCTCAGATATGCAGATGACACTGCCCTTATGGCAGAAAGTGAAGAGGAACTAAAAAGCCTCTTGATGACAGTGAAAGAGGAGAATGAAAAAGCTAGTTTAAAACTCAACATTCAAAAAACTAAGATCATGGCATCCAGTCCCATCACTTTATGGCAAATAGATGGGCAAACAACAGAAACAGTGACAGACTTTTCTTGAGCTCCAAAATCACAGAAGATGGTGACCGCAGCCATGAAATTAAAAGATGTTTCCTCCTTGGATGAAAAACTATGACAAACCTAGACAGTGTATTAAAAGCAGAGACATCACTTTCCAACAAAGGCTAAAGTTATTCCAGTAGTCATGTACAGATGTGAGAGTTGGACCATAAAGAAGGCTGAGTGCTGAAGAATTGATGCTTTTGAACTGTGGTGCTGGAGAAGACTCTTGACAGTCCCTTTGTTGCAAAGAGATCCAACCAGTCTATCCTAAAGGAAATGAGCCCTGGAAATTCATTGGAAGGACTGATGCTGAACCTGAAGCTCCAATATTTTGGCCACCTGATGCAAAGAGCTGACTCATTGGAAAGACCCTGATGCTGTGAAAGATTGAAGGCAGAAGGAGAAGAGGATGACAGAAGATAAAATGGTTTGATGGCATTACTGACTCAGTGGACATGAGTTTGAGCAAACTCTGGGAGGTGGTGAAGGACAGGGAGACCTTGTATGCTGCAGTCCAGTGGATCACCGAGTCAGACACAACTGAGTGACTGAACAATAACAACAGTATGTTAATTAATATATGTGTATATTCCCTGTCCTACACAATAATTTTTTGTAGCTTATTCATTTTATACATAATGTTTGGTATCTCTTAATCCTCTATACTTAATATTTTTGCTTTCATCTCTCCACTGGTAACCACTAGTTTGTTCTCTATATATGAGCTTGTTCTGTTTTGTTTTTTCATTCATTTATTTTTCATATTCCACATATAAGTGAAAACAGTATTTATGTTTCTGTTTCTGATTTATTTCACTAAGAATAACCCCTCCCAGTCCATCCATGTTGTTGCAAATGCAAAATTTCAGTTTTTCTATGCCTGAGTAATACACACACACACGCACACACACACACACCTTCTTTATCCATTCATCTGCTGATAGATACTTAGATTACTTCAATATCTTGTTTTCGTAAATAATAAAATAATAAATGATGCTATATCATTGGAATGCATCTGTCTCTTTCAAGTTAGTGTTTTCATTTTCTAAAATATTTGCCTGCAATGCAGGAATCACAGGAGATGTGCCTTTGATCCCTGTGTCAAGAAGATCCCCTGGAGGAGGCTCTAGTATATTGTATAGTATATTGATGGAGTTCTTAAGGTTTTCTGTAATAATATCATGCCATCTATACATATAGTGACAATTTTACTTCTTTCCTTCCGAGTTTTTAACTTCTATTTCTTTTTCTTGCTTGTTTGATGTGACTCTTGCTTGTTTATTATGACTAGAGCTATAACTATACTATGCTAAATGGTGCAAGTGAGCATCCTTGTCTTGTTCCTAATCTTAGACAGAAAGCTTTCAGCTTTTTATTATTGAGTGTGATGCTAGTTGTGGGTTTGGCATAAGTGACCTTCATTATGTTAAAATATGTTCCCTTTATAACAACTTTGAATTTTTATCATAAGTGGATACTGAATTTTGTTAAATGCTTTTACTGTTTATTTGCAATGATAATATAATTTTATTCTTCCTTTTTAAAAGTGTGATTATCATAGTGATTGATTTGCAGTTATTGAACCATCCTTGTATTCCTAGAATAAATTCTGATGCATGATTTTTTCTATGTAATTAAATTCCATTTGCTAATATTTTGTTGAATTTTTTCATCTATTTCATAAGTGATATTATCATGTAATTTTTTCTCTTTTGAGTGGTGACTTTAGGAAGCTTTGGTATCAGGATAATGCTGGACTTTAAGAATGAATTTAGGTTTATTCCTGCCTCTTCAATTTCTTGGAATAACTTGAGCAGCATAAGTATTAGCTCTTCTTTACATGTTTCATAGAATTCCCCTGTGTAGCCATCCAGTCCTAGACTTTTGTTTGCTGGAAGTTTTTTGATTACTAATTTCAATTCAGCTCAGTTCAGTCACTCAGTCGTGTCCAACTCTTTGTGACCCCATGAATCGCAGCACGCCGGGCCTCCCTGTCCATCACCAACTCCCGGGGTTCACTCAGACTCACGTCCATCGAATCAGTGATGCCATCCAGCTATCTCATCCTCTGTCATCCCCTTCTCCTCCTGCCCCCAATCCCTCCCAGCATTAGAGTCTTCTCCAATCAGTCAACTCTTCACATGAGGTGGCCAAAGTACTGGAGTTTCAGCTTTAGCATCATTCCTTCCAAAGAACCCCCAGGGCTGATCTCCTTCAGAAGGGACTGGTTGGATCTCCTTACAGTTCAAGGGACTCTCAAGGGTCTTCTCCAACATTGAAGTTCAAAAGCATCAGTTCTTTGGTGCTCAGCTTTCTTCACAGTCCAACTCTCACATCCATACATGACCACTGGAAAAACCATAGCCTTGACTAGATGGACCTTTGTTGGCAAAGTAATGTCTCTGCTTTTGAATATGCTATATAGGTCGGTAAGGAGTAAGCATCTTTTAATTTCATGGCTGCAGTCACCATCTGCAGTGATTTTGAAGCCCCCCGAAATAAAGTCTGACACCGTTTCCACTGTTTCCCCATCTATTTCCAATGAAGAGATGGAACCAGATGCCATGATCTTCGTTTTCTGAATGTTGATCTTTAAGTCAACTTTTTCACTCTCCTCTTTCACTTTCATCAAGAGACTTGTTAGTTCCTCTTCACTTTCTGCCATAAGAGTGGTGTCATCTGCATATCTGAGGTTATTGATATTTCTCCCAGCAATCTTGATTCCAGCTTGTGCTTCATCCAGTCCAGCATTTTGCATGATGGACTCTGCATATAAGTTAAGTAAACAGGATGAAAATATAAAACCTTGATGTCCTTCTTTACTAATTTGGAACCAGTCCATTGTTTCATGCTGATTCTAACTGTTGCTTCTTGACCTGCACACAGATTTCTCCAGAGGCAGGTAAGTGGTATGGTATTCCCATCTGTTGAAAAATTTCCCACAGTTTGTTGCTATCTACGCAGTCAAAGGTTTAGCATAATCAATGAAGCAGAAGTAGAGGTTTTTCTGGAACTCTCTTGCTTTTTTGATGATCCAACGGATGTTGGCAGTTTGATCTTTGGTTCCTCTGCCTTTTCTAAATCCAAATTGAACGTCTGTAATTTCTTGGTTCATGTACTGTTGAAGCCTAGCTTAGGGAATTTTGAGCATTACTTTGCTGGTGTAAGAAATGAGTCCAATTGTGCACTAGCTTGAACATTCTTTGGCATTGCCTTTCTTTGGGATTGGAATGAAAACTGACATTTTCCAGTCCTGTGGCCACTGATGAGTTTTCCAAATTTGCTGACATAAGGAGTGCAGCAATTTAGCAGCATAATCTTTTAGGATTTGAAATAGCTCGCCTGGAATTCCATCGCCTTCACTAGCTTTGTTCATAGTGATGCTTCCTAAGGTCCCCCTGACATTGTGTTCCAGAATGTCTGGCTCTAGGTGAGTAATCACACCTTCATGGTTATCTGGGTCATGAGATATGTTTTGCATAGTTCTTCTATGTATTCTTTCTACCTCTTCTTTATATCTTCTGCTTCTGTTAGGTCCATGACATTTCTGTCTTTTATTGTGCACATGTTTGTGTGAAATGTTCCCTTGGTATCTCTAATTTTCTTGAAGGGATCTCTAGTCTTTCTCATTCTATTGTTTTCCTCTATTTCTTTGATCACTGAGGAAGGCTTTCTTCTCTCTCCTTGCTATTATTTGGAACTCTGCATTCAGACAGGTACATCTTTCCTTTCTCTTTTGCCTTTAGCTTCTCTTCCTTTCTCAGCTCTTTGTAAGGGCTCCTCAGACAACCATTTCACTTTTTGTATTTTTTTTTCTTGAGAAAGGACTTGATCACTGCCTCCTGAACAGTGTCACAAACCTCTGTCCATAGTTCTTCAGGCACTCTGTCCATCAGATCTAATCCCAAGAATGTATTTGTCACTTTGTCTGTGTTATCTTAAGGGATTTGATTTAGGTCATACCTGAATGGTCTAGTCGTTTTTCCTACCTGCTTCAATTTAAGTCTGAATTTTGCAATAAGGAGCTCATGATCTGAGCCACATTCAGCTCTCAGTCTTACTTTTATGATTGTATAGAGCTTCTCNGGATTTGATTTAGGTCATACCTGAATGGTCTAGTCGTTTTTCCTACCTTCTTCAATTTAAGTCTGAATTTTGCAATAAGGAGCTCATTATCTGAGCCACATTCAGCTCTCAGTCTTACTTTTATGATTGTATAGAGCTTCTCTGTTTTTGGCTACAAAGAATATATAAAGCCTTCTCTTATGTTTTTAGAAGAGGGTGTTTTCTATGATGAGTGTGTTCTCATGGCAAAATTCTGTTAGCCTTTGTCCTACTTCATTTTGTACTCTAAGACTTAATTTGCCTGTGATTCCAGGTACCTCTTGACTTACTACTTTTGCATTCTAGCCCACTATGATGAAAAGGACATCTCTTTTGAGTGTTAGTTTTAGAAGGTCTTGTATGTCTTCACAGAACTGTTCAACTTCAGCTTCTTCAGCATTATTGGTTAGGGTATAGTCTTAGATTACTGTGCTATTGAATGGTTTGCCTTGGAAGTGAACAGAGATCATTCTGTCATTTTTGAGACTGCACCCAAGTACTGCATTTCAGACTTTTTTGTTTACTATGAGGGCTACTCCATTTCTTCTATGGGATTCTTGTCCACAGTAGTAGATATAATGGCCATTTGAATTAAATCCACCCATTCCAGTCCATTTTAGTTCACTGATACTTAAAATGTCAGTGTTCATTCTTGTCATTTCCTGTTTGACCACTTTCAATTTACCTTGATTTATGAACCTAACATTCCAGGTTTCTAAGCAATGTTGTTCTTAAAGTATCGAACTTTACTTCCATCACCAGTCACATCCACAACTGGGCACTGTTTTTGCTTTGGCTTTCTCTCTTCATTCTTTCTGAAGTTATTTCTGCATTCTTCTCCAATATCATATTGGGTACCTACTGACATGGGGAGTTCATCTTTCAGTGTCATATCTGTTTGCCTTTTCATACTGTTCACAAGATTCTCAAGGCAAGAATACTGGAGTGGTTTACCATTCCCTTCTCCAGTGGACCATGTTTTGTCAGAACTCTCCACCATGACCTATCCATCATGGATGACCCTACATGGCATGCCTCATAGTTTCATTGAGTTAGACAAGGTTATGGTCCATGTGATCAATTTGATCAGTTTTCTGTGGTAGTGGTTTTCATTCTGCCTGCCTTCTGACAGACAAGGATAAGAGGCTTATGGAAACTTCCTGATGGGAGAGACTGTCTGCAGTGGAAACTGAGTCTTGTCACATAGGCAGGGCCTATGCTGTTTACATGTGTCCAGTGTGTTTGATGAGAGCTAGAACTGTATTGATCATAGGTTAAGTCTTCCCACAGGGTGTGATGCAGCTCTCATGTTGGTGAGAGGTAGGGCTTGAGAAGAATGGGTTAGAATCAGAGCCAGATGTGAGGCTGGGCTGCTCCTATGCTCAGTGTTTTTCACTGCCTTTTCAGGAGTGGGGTTAGGTCCAAGGTGCTGGAGCAGAGGCCCCGAGGCTTGGGTCCAATTTCCTTCCATTCCCTCTAGGTGTGCACTCTTCCCACTTTTAGCATCAGCATCTTCACTCTAAAAGAGAGTAGTTTTGGAAGAAGAAGGGCCATAGCTGGCACTCTTTGTGGGTTGAGTGCGAGGTAATGTGGTCCCAGCACTCCAGCCACTGTTCCAGAACACTCCTGATCCACTGCTTTCACAACTGCCAGCAATGTTTACTCTTGCTCCATTTAGATGCAGTGCTAGGTCAGTATCTGCTTCATCCCCCACACATGTGCACTATTTTTGGTAGTTGCCACTTTCACCTTGTGTGGAGTTGTGCAAGTGTTAAAGGGGCTGGAGCAGGTACTTAGTATGTGCCGGGTCATGGGAACCAGCCAGTGTCCTGGGCAGTTTCTGTTTGCTTCCTCAACCTTGTTCCCAGGAGTANTTTGGTAGTTGCCACTTTCACCTTGTGTGGAGTTGTGCAAGTGTTAAAGGGGCTGGAGCAGGTACTTAGTATGTGCCGGGTCATGGGAACCAGCCAGTGTCCTGGGCAGTTTCTGTTTGCTTCCTCAACCTTGTTCCCAGGAGTAAGTAAGTATAAGCATGCTCTTTATCAGTAGGCACTAGGTTTCTTAAGAACTCCTGTTTGTACCACTAGTTTTCAAACCATACAAAGGGAACACAGCTTCCTGTCATTGACTTCCAGGCTGGGGTCCCCATTATGTGGCTTGAACCACTCACTCCCCAGGGAGATCTCTGTGCTGTGTAATCCCCCTCCTCAATTGTGTCCTCTTCCAGGGGGATGCCTGAATAACCTGATTGCCTGAATAACCTTCCTAACCAAGTCCATATGGATCTTCCTTTACAGTCTAGTTGTATAAAAGTCTTTCTGTCAGTTTCCAGTGATAATTTTTCCTCATGTAAATATATTTTACATGTATTCATTGTGGGGAGGTGAGCTCAGAACCATCTTACTGTACCATCATGGTCTCCTCCCTCTATTTGCTTCTTTGTGAAAGNAAAAAAAAATAATGAAAAGGTAGAGAAGTACTGCACAAATGAAGGAACAAACTAGAAACACAGAAGTCCAAATAGATGAAGAGGAAATAGGCAAAGTACCCGAAAAAGAATTCAGAATAATGATAGTAAAGATGATCAAAAACCTTGAAAACAGAATGGAGAAAGTGCAACAATCAATTAACAAAGACCTAGAAGAATTAAAGAATAAACATACAGAGACAAACAACACAATTACTGAAATTAAAAATACTCTGGAAGGAATCAATAGCAGAATATCTGAACCAGAAGAACAAATCAGTGAGCTGGAAGATAAAATGGTGGAAATAATTTTGAAGAGCAGAATAAAGTAAAAAGAATGAAAATAATGAGGATAGTCTCAGAGACCTCTGGGACAATACCAAATGCACCAACATTTGAATTATAGGAGTCCCAGAGAAAAGAAAGGGTATGAGGAAATTTTTGAAGAGATTATAGTTGAAAATTTCCCCAACATGGAAAAGGAAATAGTCAATCAAGTCCAACAAGCTCAAAGAGTCCCACACAGGATAAACCAAAAGAGAAACATGCCAAGACACATACTAACCAAACTAACAAAGATTAAACACAAAGAAAGAATATTAAAAGCAGCAAGGGAAAAGCAACAAGTAACATAATAGGGAAACCTCATACATTTAACAGCTGATCTTTCAGCAGAAACTGCAGGCCAGAAGTGAATGGCAGGATATATTTAAAGTACTTACTGAAAGGGAAAAATCTACAACCAAGATTAGTCTACCCAGCAAGGATCTCATTCAAAATTGATGGAGAAATAAAAAGCTTTTCAGACAAGCAAAAGTTCAGAGAATTTAGTACCACCAAATCAGATTTACAACAAATGTTAAAGAGTCTTATATATTAAGAAATAATCAAGAAATACAAGAGAAGAAAAAGATCTACAAAATCAAACCCCAAACAATTAAGAAAATGGCAAAGGAGCATATATATCAATAATTACTTTAAAGGTAAATAGATTAAAGTCTCCAACCAAAAGACAGATTTGAATGAATACAAAAACAAGACCCATATATATGCTGTCTAAAAGAAACCCACTTCGGACCTCAAGAAACATATTGACTGAAAGTGGGAGAATGGAAAAATATATTCCATGCAAATGGAAAGCAAAAGAAAGTGAAGTAGCAATCCTCATATAAGACAAAATGGACCTTAAAATAAGCACTATTACAAGAGATAAGGAAGGACACTACATAATGATCAAGGGATCAATCCAAGAGGAAGACATAACAATTGTAAATATCTATGCACTCAACATAGGAGCACCTCAATACATAAGACAAACACTAACAGACATAAAGGAAGAAATTGACACTAACACAATAGTAGGAGACTTTAACATCCCACTCACACCAATGGGCAGATCATCAAAACAGAAAATTGCTAAGGAAACACAAGTCTTAAATGATACATTAGATGAGGTGGATCTTATTGATATCTTCAGGACATTCCATCCAAATGCAGAAGTATACACCTTCATCTCAAGGACAGATCACATCTTGGGTCACATATCAAACCTCAGGAAATTGGAGAAAATTGAAATCATATCAAGCATCTTGTCTGAACACTATGCTATGAGACTATATATTAATTACACAAAAAAAGCTGTAAAAAACACAAACACATGGAGATTAAACAATTTGTTTCCAAATAACCAACAGGTTACTGATGAAATCAAGAGGGAAATAATTTCTAGAAACAAATGACAATGAAAACATATCTCAAAATGTAGCAGAAGCAGTTCTAAGAGGGAACTTCATGGCAATACAATCCTACCTCAAGAAACAAGAAAAACATTGGATAAACAACCTAAATTTACACCTAAAACAACTGAATAAAGAAGAACAAAATTAACAGAAGGGAAGAAATCATGAATATCAGAGCAGAAATAAGTGAAAAAGAAATGAAAGAAACAATAGTAAAGATTAATAAAACTAAAAACTGGTTCTTCGGGAAGATAACAAAATTGACAAACCTTTAGCCTTACTCATCAAGAAAAAAAGAGAGAAGAATCAAATCAACAAAATTAGAAATGAAAAAGGAGAGATTACAACTGACAATGCAGAAATACAAAGCATTATAAGAGACTATTATGAACAGCTATATGCCAACAAAATGGATAACCTGGAAGAAATGGAGAGATTCTTAGAAAAGTTCAATCTTCCAAGACTGAATCAGGAAGAAACAGAAACTATGAACAACCCAATTACAAGCACTAAAATTGATGCTGTGATCAAAAATCTCCGAAAACACAAAAGCCCAGGGCCAGAGGGGCTTCACAGGAGAATTCTATCAAGCATTTAAAGAAGAGCTAATGTCTATCCTTCTAAAACTCTTTCAAAAAATTCCAGAGGAAGGAACACTTCCAAACTCATTCTACAAGGCTACCATCACCCCGATACCAAAACCAGACGAATACAACACAAAAAGATAAAACTACAGGCCAATATCACTGATGCACACAGGTGCAAAAATCCTCAGCAAAATTTTAGCAAACAGAATTCAGCAATGCATTAAAAAGGTCATGCACCACGATCGGTTCAGTTCAGTCACTCAGTCATGTCTGACTCTCTGCGACCCCATGGACTGCAGCACACCAGCTTCCCTGTCCATCACCAACTTCTGGAGCTTGCTCAAACTCGTGTCCATTGAATCGGTGATGCCATTCAAACCATCTCATCTTCTGTCATTCCCTTCTTCTCCTGCCTTCAATCTTTCCCAGCATCAGAGTCTTTTCCAATGAGTCAGTTGTTCGCATCAGGTGGCCAAAGCATTGGAATTTCAGCTTCAGCATCAGTCTTTCCAGTGAATATTCAGGACTGATTTCCTTTAGGATGGACTGCTTTGATCTCCTTGCAGTTGAAGGGACTCTCAAGAGTCTTCTCCAACACCACAGTTCAAAAGCATCAGTTCTTCAGCACTCAGCTTTCTTTATCATGATCAAGTTGGGTTTATTCCAGGGATGCAAGGATTCTTCAATATATGCAAATAAATCAATGTGATACACCATATTAACAAATTGAAAGATAGAAACAGTATGATAATCTCAACAGATGCAGAAAAAGCCTTTGAAAAAGTTAAGCACCCATTTGTGATTAAAACTTTTCAAAAACTGAGCACAGAAGGAACCTATTTCAACATAGTGAAGACCATATATAATGAGCCTACAGCAAATATTTTGCTCAGTGGTGAAACAGTGAAAGCAGTCTCCCTAAGATCAGGAATAAGAAAAGGGAGTCCACTTCCTTAATACCACTATCATTCAACATAGTTTTGAAAGTCTTAGCTACAGCAATCAGAGAAGAGAAAGAAAGGAATACAGATCAAAAAAGAAGAAGTAAAGTTCTTACTGTTTGCAGATGACATGATGCTGTAACAAAATATAGACATTAGTACCTAAATATACTTTACTTAAATAAAAATCTTAAATAAATGATCAGAAAATTACTAGAGTTAATCAGTGAATCTAGCAAAGTCATAGGATACAAAATCAATACACAGAAATCACTTGCATTTATATAAACTAACAATGAAAAATCAGAAAGATAAATCAAGGAACCAATCCCATTCACCATTGCAACAAAAAGAATTAAATATCTAGGAATAAACTTACCTAAGGAGAAAAAAGAACTGTACACAGAAAATTATAAGACACTGATGAAAGAAATAAAGATGGCATAAACAGATGGAGACATATTCCATGTTCCTGGGTAGGAAGAATCAATATTGTGAAAATGACTGTACTACCAAATGCAATCTACAGATTTAAAGTGATCCCAATCAAATTGCCAATGTCACTTTTCAAAGAACTAGAACAAAAAAAAAATCTCACAATTCATATGGAAACACAAAAGATCCTGAGTAGCAAAAGCAGTCTTGAGAAATAAGAATGGAGCTGGAGGAGTCAACATTCCTGACTTCAAATTATACTACAAAGCTACAGTCATCAAGACAGTATGGTGCTGGCATAAAAACAGAAATATAGACTAATGGAACAAGACAGAAAGCCCAGAAATAAACCCACGCACCTATGGATACCTTGGTTTTTACGAAGGAGGCAAGAATATGCATTGGGGAAAAGACAGACTCTTCAATAAGTGGTACTGGGAAAACTGGACAATGACATATTAGAACACTTCCTAACATTATACACAAAGATAAACTGAAAACGGATTAAAGATATAAGTGTAAGACCAGAAAATAGAAAACTCTTGGAGGAAAACTTAGGCAGAACACTCAATGACATAAATCAAAGCAAGATTCCCTATGACCCACCTCCTAGACTAATGGAAATAAAAACAAAAGTAAACAAGTGGGACCTGATTAAACTTAAAAGCTTTTGCACAGCAAAGGAAACCATAAGCAAG
>SJYV01037615.1:0-15304 GCA_006410875.1 Neotragus pygmaeus | reverse complement strand
CTGGACCTCGGCACAGAGGGAATGCGGCACAGCACCCATAACTCGTCGAAAGCCGAGGGCGGAACACAATCTAGATCTTGGTGCAGGGCTACTGCGGCACACAGCCCGAACCACAGTGAAGAGCAACCGAGGCACACAGCATGGGCCTCAGCGCAGGGCGACCCTGGCACACAGCACCGACCTCGGCAGATGACGACCATGTCACACAGACCAGACATCAGCATAGGAAAACTGCGGCACACAGCCCGGACCTTGGCACAAGGCTACTGTTGCACACAGCACGAACCTCGGCGAAAGGCTAACATGACACACTGCCCGAACCTCGGAGCAGTGGGACTGCGGCACACAGCCCGATCTTCAATGAAGGGCGACCGCAACACACAGCCCGGACGTCTGGAGAAGGCTACCACGGCACACAGCCCGGAGCTCTGTTCAAGGTTACCGTGGCAGACAGACCGGATTTTGGCACAGGGTGAATGCGGCACACAACACGAACCTCAGTGAAGGGAGACCGTGGCACACAGCCCGGAAATCTGTGCAGGGCGACCAGGGTCCAGAGCTCGGAACTTGTCACTAGCCGACCACGGAACACAGCCTGGACCCCAGTGCAGGGCGATGATGGCAAACAGGACGGAACTTGTCTCCAGCTGATGGCGGAACATAGCCTGGAACTCAACACAGGGGGACCGCGGCACAATGTCCTGACCTCGGCGCAGGGTGACCACGGCACACAGCATGCACCTCGATGCAGGGCGAATGTGGCACATAGCCCGAACCTCAGTGAAGGGCGACCACGGCACACAGCCCAAAAATCTGTGCAGGGCGACTGTGGCACAGAGCTTAGAACTCGTCGCTAGCCAATTGCGTAACATAGCCCGGACCTTCGCACTGGGCGACCGCGGCACAAGGTCCGGACTTATGCATGGGGCGACTGCGGCACACAGCCCACAATTCGGCATAGGGCAACCGTGGCACACAGCCCGAACGTCAGTTAAGGACGTCTGTGGCACACAGCCCGGAACTCGTCGCCAGCCGACCACAGAACACAGCCTGGATTTCGGAACAGGGTGACTGTTCAACACAGGCTGGACCGAGGCACAGGGCTACCGTGGCACACATTAATGACCTCGAGCAGGGCGACCACGGCACACAGCCTGAACGTCAGTGAAGAGTGACCGTGGTACACAGCCTGAACATCAGTGAATGGCGACTGCAGCACCCATTCTGACCTCGATGCAGGGCAACCCTGGCACACAGCACGGACCTCGACCGAATGCGACCGTGGCACACAGTCCAGAACTTCGGGCAGGGCAACCATGGCACATAGCCCTAACCTCAGTGAGTGGCAAAGGCAGCAAACAGCACGGAACTAGTCACTAGCAAACCGCGGAACACAGCCCGGACTTTGGCGCCGGGCGACCGCGGCACACAGACCGATCTTCAAAGAAGGTAGACCACAGCACACAGCCCAGAAATTTGTACAGGACAAAAGTGGCAAAGATTCTGGAACTTGTCGCTGGTCGACGGCGAAACACAGCCAGTACCTCGGCGCAGGGTGATTGCGGCACACAGCCTGGACCTTGTTAGCAAGGCTACTGCAGCACACAGCCCGGACCTCCGCACAGGACGCCCACGGCACACAGCCCGAACCTCAGTGAAGGGCGCCCACTCACACAGCCCGGAAATCTGTGCAGGGCGAACGTGGCACAGAGCTTGGAACTCGTCACTAGAAAACCATGGAACACAACCCGGTCTTCGGCGCAGGGTGATCATGGCACACAGCCCGGACCTCAGCAGAGGGGGACTGCCGCACACAGCCCGGATCTCTGGAGAAGGCTACCGCAGCACACTGCCCGGACCTTGGCAAAGAGGAACCGAGGCACAGAGACGAGAACAGGTCGCAAGCCGAGGGCATAACACAGGTTGGAACTCGGCACAGGGTGACCGCGGCTCACCGCCGGGACCTGCGGAGATGGTGACCGTGGCACACAGCCCAGACCTCTGCAGAAGACTACCTCAGCACACAGCCCAGAGCTTGGAACAGGGCGACTGTGGCACACAGCCCAGACCTCGGCACAGAGGGAATGCGTCACAGAGCTTGGAATTCATTGCAAGCTGAGGGCAGAACACAGCCTCGACCTCGGTGCAGGGAGACCGTGGCAAACAGCCCGAACCACAGTGAAGAGCGACCGAGGCACACAGCACGGACCTCGGCGCAGGGCGATCCTAGCACACAGCACCGACCTCGGGAGATGATGACCATGGCACACAGANTGCAAGCTGAGGGCAGAACACAGCCTCGACCTCGGTGCAGGGAGACCGTGGCAAACAGCCCGAACCACAGTGAAGAGCGACCGAGGCACACAGCACGGACCTCGGCGCAGGGCGATCCTAGCACACAGCACCGACCTCGGGAGATGATGACCATGGCACACAGACAGGATATCGGCACAGGGCAACTGCGGGACACAACCCGGACTTCGGTACAAGACTACCGCAGCACACAGCCTGGACCTCGATGCAAGGCTAACATGAAACACAGCCTGAAACTCGGTGCAGGGCAACCGCGGCAGACAGCCTGATCCTCAGTGAAGTGCAACCGCAGCACACAGCCCGGACCTCGGCACAAGGCTACCGTGACACACAGCCCGGAACTCGGTTCATGGCTACCGTGGCACCCAGACTGGACCTCGGCACAGGGCAATCGCGGCACACAGCCCGAACCTCAGTGAATGGAGATCGCGGCACACAGCCCTGAAATCTGTTCAGGGCGACCTGGGAACAGAGCTCGGAACTCATCACTAGCTGACTGCTGAACACAACCCAGACCACGGCACAGGGTGATCGCGGCACACAGCCCGAACCTCATAGAAGGGAGACTGCGGCACACAGCCCAGAAATCTGTGCAGGGCGACCAGGGTACAGAGCTCGGAACTCATTGCTAGCTGACCACAGAACACAGCCCGGACCTCGGTGCAAGGCAACCATGGCAAACAGGACGGACCTCGTCTCCAGCCGATCGTGGAACACAGCCCGGACCTCAGCACAAGGCGACTGCAGCACACAGCCCAGACCTCGACGCAGGGCGACCGCGGCACACAGCCCGGACTTCGGCGCAGGATGACCGTGACACTTATGCCGGACCTCGGGGCAGGGTGACCACAGCACACAGCCCGGTTTGCAGCGCAGGTCGACCACGGAATAAAGCCCGAACCTCAGTGAAGGCCGACCGTGGCACACAGCCAGGAAATCGTCACTAGCCGACCGCGGAACAGTGCCTGGACTTCGGCACACTGCGACCTCGGCACACAGGCCAGACCTTGGCTCAGAGCGACCAAGGCACATATCCCGGACATCCGCGCAGGGAGACCGTGACACACAGCCCGAACCTCAGTGAAGGGCGAGCTAGGCACACATCCTGTAACTCGACGAAAGGCGACCCTGGCAAACAGCATGGATGTCGGCAGATGGCGACTGCCTCACACACCCAGGACCTTGTCACAGTGCGACCATGGCACAGAGCCCGCAACTCGTCACTAGCCAACCGCGGAACAGAGTCCAGACCTCACTGCATGGTGACTGTGGCACACTGCCCGGAACTTGTCGCTAGACAACCACAGAACACAGCCTGGAACTCGGCTCATGGTAAATGTGGCACATAGGCTGGACCTCAGTGCAGGGCGACAGCGGAAGACAGGCCGGACATCGGCTCAGGGCGACCGCGGCACACAGCCCGGACCTCGGTGCAGGGAAACCGTGGCAAACAGCCCGGACCTCTGCAGAAGGCTACCGCGGCACACAGCCCGGACCTAGAACAGGACAACCATGTAACACAGCCCAGAACTCGGCACAGAGGCATCGCAGCACAGAGCCCAGAACACATCACAAGCCAAGTGCAGCACACAGACCGCACTTCAGCGCAAGGCGACTGCAGCACACAGCCTGGAACTCGGTGCAGGGCAACACTGGAACACAGCTTGGACCTCGGCGCAGGGAGACTGTGGCACATAACCCCGACATCGGTGCAGGGGGATATCGGCACACAGCCTGGACCTCAGTGCAGGGCGACACTGGGACACAGCAAAGACCTCGGCAATTGGCGACCATATCAAACATCCCAGACTTCACCGCAGAGCGCCCATGACACATAGCATGCAACTCGTCACTAGTCGACCGTGGATCACAGCCCGGACCTCGGTGCACAGCGACCGCGGCACACAGCCCCAACCTTAGTGAAGAGCGACTGTGGCACACAGAATGGAACTTGTCACCAGCCGACCGCAGAACACAGACCTGACCCCAGCGCAGGGTGACTGCGGAACACAGCCTGGACATCGGCACAGGGCTACTGCAGCACACAGCCCGAACCTCAGTGAAGGACGACTGCAGCACAAAGCCCAGAATTCTGTGCAGGGCATGATGGCACAGAGCCCAGAACTCATCGCTAGCCAACTGCGGAATACATCCCAGACCTTGGTGCAGGGCGACCACGGCAAACAGGCTGGACCTCGTCGCAGGGTGCCCAGGCACACAACCTGGACCTCGGCGAACGGCGACCATGGCACACAGCCTGGAATTCAGCACAGGTTGACCACGGGACACAGGCCGGACCTCGGTGAAGGGCGACCGCAGCACACATCACGGACATCAAGCAGGGTGATCGAGGAAGACAGCCTGAACTTCAGTGAAGTGCAACCGCAGAACACAGCACGGACATCGACCAATAGCGACCACCGCACACACCTTGGACCTCTGCAAAGAGTGACCGTGGCATAGAGCCTGGAACTCTTAGCTAGCCGACCACAGAACTCAACCAGGACTTCGGCGCAGGGTAACTACAGAACACATTATGGACCTTGGTGCAGGGCGACCATGGCACACAGCACGGACCTCGGCGCAGGGCGACCACGGCACACAGCCCAAACCTCAGTGAAGGGCACCCGCGGCACACATCCCAGACCTCGACGAAAGGCAACCCTGTCCCACAGCATGGACTTTGTCAGATGGCGACTGCGGCAGAAACCCTGGACCTTGTGACAGTGCGACCACGGCACAGAGCCCAGTACTCATCACTTGACGACCACGGAACATAGCCCGGACCGTGCTGAAAGGGTGACCGCAGCATAGAGCCCGGATGTCGGTGCAGGGCAACACTGGCACACAGCACGGACCTCGGCGCCAGGTGAAGTTGGCACACAGCCCAGACTTAGGCACAGGGTGACACTGGCACACAGCACGGACCTTGGCTGATGGCGACCGCATCACACAGCCCGGACCTTGGCGTAGAGTGACCGCAGCATAGAGTCCAGAACTCGTTGCTAAACGACCGCGGAACACAGCGCGGACATCGGCACAGGGCAACTGTGGCACACAGCCCAAATATCAGAGAAGGGTGACCGCAGCACGCAGCCCAGAAATCTCTGCAGGGTAACAGCAGCATAGAGCCTGGAATTCATCACTAGTCGACTGCGAAACACAGCCAGGAACTCGGTGCAGGGCGACCATGGAAAACAGGTCAGACCTCGTCAAAGGGCGATCACGGCACACAGCCTGGACCTCGGCGAAGGGCGACTGAGGCACACAGCCCGAAACTGAGTGAAGGGCACCTGCATCACACAGCCCGGAACTCGTCACTAGCTGACTGTGGAACACAGCCCGGACCTCAGTGCAGGTTGAAAGTGGCACACAGGCCGGACCTCAGCACAGGGCGACAACAGCACACAGGCTGGATCTGGGCGCAATGCGACCGTGGCACACAGGCCGGACATTGGGGCAGGGCGACCGCGGAACACAGGCCGGATTTTGGCTCAGGGCGACCGCAGAACACAGCCTGAACCTCAGTGAAGGGCAACTGCAGCACACAGCCCGGAACTCGTCGCCAGCCGAGCGCAGAACACAGGCCGGACCTCAGCACAGGGTGACTGCAGAACACAGCCCAGAAATCTGTACAGGGAGCCCGCGGCACAGAGCCCGTAACTCGTCACTAGCCGATCACAGAACACAGCCCGAACCTCGGNTACAACCATCAGTCCAGTTCCATTCCTCAGCACAGGGTGACTGCAGAACACAGCCCAGAAATCTGTACAGGGAGCCCGCGGCACAGAGCCCGTAACTCTTCACTAGCCGATCACAGAACACAGCCCGAACCTCGGCACAGGGTGATCAGGGCACACAGCCTGGACCTTGGCAAAGGCGACCGTGGAACACTGACTGAAACACAGGGAAGGGCGACCGCAGAACACAGCCAGCAACTCGTTTCTAGCCGACTGAGGAACACAGCCCGGTTTTCGTCACTGGGCGACCACTGAACACAGGCCGAACCGAGGCAAAGGGTGACCACGGCACACATCAAGGACATCGAGCAGGGCAACCTCTGCATACAGCCTGAACCTCAGTGAAGGGTGAACGCAGCACACATCCCGGACCTCGATGCAGAGCAACCCTGGCACACAGCACGGACCTCGACCGAAGGCAACCACGGCACACAGCCTGGAAATTGGCGCAGGGCGACCGTGACACACAGCCCAAACTTCAGTGAAGGGCGACCGTGGCACACAGCATGGAACTCGTCACTAGCCGACCGCGGAACACAGCCCGGACTTCGGCGCAGGGTGACCGCGGTACACAGGCCGGACTTCGATGCAGGGTGACCACGGCACACATCCCAAACCTCGGTGAACGGCAACCGTGGCACACATCCCAGACCTTAAGGCAAGGCAACCCTGGAATACAGCACGGATGTCGGCAGATGTTNGACTTCGGCGCAGGGTGACCGCGGTACACAGGCCGGACTTCGATGCAGGGTGACCACGGCACACATCCCAAACCTCGGTGAACGGCAACCGTGGCACACATCCCAGACCTTAAGGCAAGGCAACCCTGGAATACAGCACGGATGTCGGCAGATGTTCACTGCGGCACACACCCATGATCTCGTAACAGTGTGACCGCGGCACACAGGTCAGACCTCGGCTCAGGGCAACCGCGGCACACAGCATGGACTTCAGCACAGGGGACCATCGCACACAGCCTGGACCTCGGTGCAGGGCGACCGAAGCACACAGCCTGGACCTTGGCGAAGGGTGACCGTGGCACACTGCCTGAAATACAATGAAGGGTGATCGCGGCACACAGCCAGTAACTCATCGCTAACTGACTGTGGAACACAGTCCGGATTTCAGCACAGGGCGACCGCGGAACACAGGCTGGACCGAGGCACAGGGCTACCTCGGCACACATCTAGGACATCGAGCAGGGTGACCGCTGCACAAAGGCTGAACCTCAGTGAAGGGTGACCGCAGCACACAGCCAGAACATCAGTGGAGGGCAACTGCAGCAGACATCCCGGACCTCGATGCAGGGCGATCCTGGCACACAGCACGGACCTCAACCGAAGGCAGCCGTGGCACACAGCCCGGAATTTGACGCAGGGCCACCGTGGCACACAGCCCGAACCTCAGTTAAGGGCAAATACGGCACACAGCATGGAACTCATCACTAGCCGACCGTGAAACAGAGCCCGGACTTCGGCGCAGGGTGACTGTGGTAGACAGGCCAGACTTTGATGCAGGGCGACTGCAGCACACATCTCAAACCTCGGTGAAGGGCAACCGCGGCACACATCCCGGACCTTAAGGCAAGGCGACCCTGGAACACAGCACAGATGTCGGCAGATGTTCACTGCGGCACACACCCAGGATNTTCTTTGGAAGGAATGATGCTAAAGCTGAAACTCCAGTATTTTGGCCACCTCATGAGAAGAGTTGACTCATTGGAGAAGACTCTGATGCTGGGAAGGATTGGGGGCAGGAGTAGAAGGGGACGACCGAGGATGAGATGGCTGGATGGCATCACGGACTCGATGGACGTGAGTCTGAGTGAACTCTGGGAGATGGTGATGAACAGGGAGGCCTGGCTTGCTGCGATTCATGGGGTCGCAAAGAATTGGACATGACTGACCGACTGAACTGAACTGATTATGAACAAAGCTAGTGGAGGTGACAGAATTCCAGCTAGTTATTTAAAATCCAAAAAGATACTGTTGCTAAAGTGTGGTACTGAATATGTCAGCAAAGTTGGAAAACTCAGCAGTGGCCACAGGACTGGAAAAAGTCAGTTTTTATTCTAATCCCAAAGAAGGGCAGTGGCAAAGAATGCTCAAATTACTGTATGATTGTGCTCACTTCACATGCCAGCAAGGTTATGCTCAAAATCCTTCAAGCTAAGCTTCAGCAGTATGTGAACCGAAAACTTCCATATGTATAAGCTAGGTTTAGAAAAGGCAGAGGAACCAGAAATCAAACTGCCAACATTTGCTGGATCATGGAGAAAGCAAGAGAGTTCCAGAAAAACATCTACTTCTGTTTTACTGACTATACTAAAGCTTTTGACTGTGTAGATCACAACAAACTGGAAAATCCTTAAAAAAAGAGACAGTACCAGACCACTGCCTATTTGCTAAGAAACTATATGTGGGTCAAGAGGCAACCACTGGAACCAGACATAGAATAGCTGACTGGTTCAACATTGGGAAAGGAGTATGTCAAGGCTGTATATTGTCACTTTGCTTATTTAATTTATATGCAGAGTACATCATGAAAAATGCCATGATAAATTTTGTTGGATATAGGATTTTATTTTATTTTTATTTTTAAATTTTTTTTTGCATCAGAATAACTTTATTTATTTATTTATTTTACTTTATTAGGATAGTGAATTTTTTTCTTTTAAGGCTTTTAAATTTTCACTTCATTTTCTTCTTGCTTTGCCTCTTTTCTGGTATGATGTCCACTACAATTCTTTCCTTTGTTTCTTCAGAGGTAAGTTTTATTTTTCCCCTCTAGCTTCTTTCAAGATCTTCTCTTTGACTTCAGATTTCTAAAGTTTGAATGCGGCATGCCTACGTGTGTATGTGTTATTCTGGTTAGTGTTCTCTGTGCTTCTTGGATTTATGGTTTGAGGTCTACTAAGCTTCTGGAGTTGCAATGACAAACTTCCACAAACTGGATTGCTGATAAAACAGAAGATTATTCTCCCATACTTCTGGAGGCTAGAAGTCAGAGGCAAGGTGTCAGCAGGGCCATGCTCCCTCCAAAGGCTCAAAGGGAAGAATTCTCTCATGCTTCTTCCTTGCTTCTTGTAATGTCAGGTCATCTTTGGCGTTCTTTGGTTTCCAGCTGAGGCACTCCAATTTCTGTCTCCATCTTCACGTGAGTATTTCCCCTTTGTGTATGCTTGTATCTCCACATAAACTGCTTATAACGACAGCAGTCATTGGATTTGGGGCTCATCCTTATTTAGTATCAACTCTTGATGAAAAACATCTGTCAAGACTGCTCCTGAGTAAGATCACATCCTGGGCTTCTGAGTGGAAATGAAATTTGACAGAAGACAATTCAACTCAGTAGAGTGTCTATACTTAATTTTGGAACGTTATCTACCAATATTGGACTTGGACTGCAAGGAGATCAAACCAGTCAATCCTAAAGGAAATCAATCCTGAATACTCACTGGAGGGATTGATGCTGAGGCTGACATTCCAATACTTTGATCACCTGATGTGAAGAGCTGACTCACTGAAAAAGACTCTGCTGAAAAGGGGATGACAGAGGATGAGATGGGTGGATGGCATCACCTCCTAAATAGACGTGAATTTGAGCAAGCTCCAGGAGATGGTGATGAACAGGGAAACCTGGTGTACTGCAGTCCATGGGGTCGCAAAGAGTCAGACACAACTGAGCAACTGAACAACTACATATATCAATATTAACTTCAAGTATTTTTTTCTGCCTTGTTCTTGCTTCTCCTTCTGGTATTCTAAGACCATGCATAGGAAACACCTTTTGAAATGATCCCACAGTTCTTGGATATTCTGTTCTATGTTTTCCTTCTTTTTTTCTCTTTGCATTTCACTCTGGGAGGTTTCTATCGATCTGTGTTCAAGCTCATTGATTCTGTCATCTGATATTCTAATTACTGATGAACAGATCAAAGGCATTCTTCATTTCTGTTATAGCATATTTTCTTTCTGACATTTCCTCTGATTCTTTCTTATAGTTTCCACCTCTCTGCTTATATTTACCCATCTCTTCTTGTATATTGTCCACTTTTTCCTTTAGCGCATTTAACATACCGATCATGGTTATAAAGGTTTCCCCTGCTATCCAAAAGTAGTGTTCCCCTGAAAACTTTTGTAAGCTGAAATGGTGTAAAGTGAGGTAACAATTACCTTAGGACACATCATGTTAATAAATGTATAAAATAAATTGAGATTAGAGCACAGATGCTCACAGACACAGTTCAAATCCATGGTGGCTTGATGCTGAGATGCTGAGAGTGTTTTGGAGGGAAGGAGCATGTCAGGGACACACTCTTAGCTCAGGGTGTGTGGTCTCTATAATGGGCACTGAAAAACAAATGCTGATTGCTATTTTCACTATTTTCCTTTTTTTCATAGAAGTTAAAATCCTTTTTGGATTTCATCTGGTTATTGAAAACAGATACTAATATGTGTGATACGTAAAAGTGAAGTGGCATATAGCCAATATTTGAAAAGTAAAAAAATAACTGTATTAATCTCATTCTGAAAGTCCTAACGTCTCTAATATCTGAGTGATTCTTATGGTTGCTTTCCCTTCTGACTTAGTTTTGTCCTGCCTTTTGGCATGTCTTGTGACTTTTTTGTTGAAACCTAGACATGTTAAAAACTGGGGTAAGTAGAGAATTTCTATTAACATGGGTAGTATTCCGACTGCGTTTATGTTTGCTGTAGCCATAGATGTCAGAGGTTTCAAATTTATCTGGTGTTCTTGTTTTTATCTCCCTTCCTTACTTTGGGCTTCCCTAAGTACGCCTCCTCAGAGAGAATCAGTGTCTTGCAATTCTTTCGCTTCTGATCTGCTGTTGTTATATTGAAGCCCTGCTAAAGTGGTGGTAGGGTATAGGTGAAGAGGAAGCACCCAGTAATCTGAATTAAACCTCAGTTTTCAGTGGGCTAGTGGCTTGCGCTGGGCAGTGATCTTTACAAGTCCTTCTCTTGTGGTACAGCCTTTCTTCCCACCTCCCTTCCCTAGCTGCGGGGCTCCCCTTTTGTTTCCTTGAAGTCCCACTGGTTACATTTTCTCCCTTACTTAGGTGAGACAGATGAGACGAGAAGGCTATGCTATGCTATGCGATGCTAAGTCACTTCAGTCGTGTCCGACTCTGTGCAACCCTGTAGACGGCAGCCCACCAGGCTCCCCCGTCCCTGGGATTCTCCAGGCAAGAACACTGGAGTGGGTTGCCATTTCCCTCTCCAATGCATGAAAGTGAAAAGTGAAAGTGAAGTTGCTCAGTCGTGTCTGACCCTCAGCGACCCCATGGACTGCAGCCCACCAGGCTCCTCTGTCCATGGGATTCTCCAGGCAAGAGTACTGGAGTGGGGTGCCACTGCCTTCTCCTGACGAGAAGGCTAGAGGGGCTGAATGGGAGGAATGCCTTTCCTCCCACTGGAGTAAAACTCTGGTAGTCTTTTCCCTGGACAATAGACCTTTGTTGTGGAGAAGGCTCCATGTGTATTATATTATTTCACAATGATTACTTATGTCCGTCCCCTGCCAGAGCCATGAGGCAATGGACCTACATCATGAGAACTTTACCTGGAAGTAAAGTCCACCCAAGTTGAGTGGATGCTGCTTAAGATAGGAGATTCTTACTCTCACACTGGTTCCCATACAGCCTCCAGCAATTCATCCAAAGTACCTCTGAAGTGTTCCTGCAAGTTTATAGCTTCAGCATCTTCTGATCCAGGTAGGCAGGCCTTGACTGTGACACCGAGGATGTGCCCATTCCTCAAGGTTCTGGAGTGATGGTGTACCTGATGACCTTAGTTCTCTGATAGGTTCAAGAAAAGTCATTAAATTTCAGTTTGCCCAACGTTTTCTTGTCTTAAGAAGGTTTGAAGTGTTTACTTCCAAGATCTTTGTGTGTCTGAGCTAAAGCAAGAAGTCCATTTGGCATATATTTAATACTTTATTCATAGTGTACATTTCTTTTTGCTCTTTAACAATAGCAAAGCCTAAAGTCTCTAAAAAATATAACATAACATTTTAACATTTTCTTCACATATTTGGTTTCTTTGGGGGATATCAATGCACATCACTGGGGCTTCTTGCTGTCTTTGCATTTCCAGGAGGCAGCTGTTAGCTGGGTGACCTTGGAAAAGTTACTTATTCTCTTTGTGCCCCAGTTTCCTCTTTGGTAAGATAGAGCATGACTGGTACTTGTCTTTTAGGATTATTATGAAAATTAAAGAGAACACACACACACACACAGACACATGTATACAAGTGAATATCTGGCACATGTTCTCAAAAAGATCAACCTCTTTAAAAAGTATTTCTTTGGCTGTGTCATCCTAGTTGTGGCATGCAGCTAGGATCTTTCACTGTGGCACATGCACTCTCGTTGTGGCTGCATGGGCTTCAGGAGCTCTAGTATATGTGATCTCAGTTCCCCAACCAGGGATCGAATCCAGTCCCCTGCATTGCAAGACAGATGCCTAACCTCTGGATCACCAGGGAAATCCCAAACATTAATATTAACCTTTTTGTTATTGATCTCATTCTCTGATAGGGAAAATGAAGTTAAAAAGAATTTAACACAATCCTTACTTCTGGATTCCTTGTTTGACAGTGTGGTGCACGTTGATCCACAGCTGGTGGTAGACCTGCGGTAACTGTAGGTTTCACGACACCGGAACGGCCAGGTGAAGTGTCATCATCCTAATTGTGTATGAAAGTTTTTCTGCACTCTCCTGTCCCCTTGCACATGTGGGCAGCATAATACGGCATAGACAATAGCCTCACATCAACAGGAAAGTGGCCCATGGAGAAAGGTACTAAGTATTTTCCTTTGCTAGTCTCTTGCAAAATTTTGAAATAAAAAAAAAAAGTTTTTTAGATTTCAATTATGATATAAATGTTGTTTCTTGTAAGATTTCAACTGGTTTATCTTAATTCTATTTTTCCCAGGGTGTCATCTCTTCTTCCTTCATTTTGCATGGATTATACTGAGGAATTGGTGATGGAAGGAAGGTGGGATGAGCAATTTCCAAAAAGGTCTTGCATGAATCAGGACTGCATAACTGTAAGCTCATTTCTAAAACTCTGTTACAGTAGGGGCCAAGGCTGGAAGTTCTGACAATGCCTTAGGGGAATACTCCCTGGAAAACTGTGGCATTGAAAAATGAAGAACACCAGTACAGACCAGGGCATACTTAAAGACATCCAACTTGAAAGGATGCCTGAATCTTAAAAAGTCTTTACATGAACTTTCAACAGGCAGGTTTTCTGCACTTATATGTCATAAATTCTTACCTGTTTTGGTACATTTAATTCGTTGAGTCTATTCTACTTTTTTTTTTTTTTAAAATATGATTATCATTTCCTTTACGAAAATGACAGTAAATTTTTATACAAAAGTAAATGTTTATATTTAATGCTTTTGTAGTATCAGTGGGTCATTTGAAGGAACAGCAAAGATTTGTCTTGCCTAGCTCCTAGTATGTTACAGTCTAACAGTTTATCAGTTGAAGGCAGGAAGAGAAAGGGACAACAGAGGAAGAGATGGTTGGATGGCATCACCAACTCGATGGAAGTGAATCTGAGCAATCTCCAGGAGCTGTTGATAGACAGGGAAGCCTGGCGTGTTGCAGTCCATGGGATCACAAAGAGTTGGACATGATTGAGTGACTGAACTGAACAGTTTATCAAAGACTGATAGATTTATAGGCTTTCCTTTAAAATAAACAAGAATAGGACTTCCCTGGTAGTCCAGTAGTTAAGACTGCACCTCTTTGAGCAGGTAAAATCCCTGTCTGGGAAACTGAGATCCCACATGCTGCAGGGTGTGGCAAAAATTTAAAACATAAAATAAACAAGAACGGAATTCTATAACCCCTTTATTATTTTGATGAGTTTACAGATATATAATTTTGTCAGATTATTTTTTGTTGTTGTTCAACTGAAAAGTCACTAAACCCCATGGATTGCAACACACCAGACTTCCCTGTCCTTCAGTATCTCCTGGAGTTTGCTCAGACATGTCTGTTGAGTTGGTGATGCCATCTAACCATCTCATCCTCTGTTGCCCCTTTCTTCCCCTGCCCTCAATCTTTCCCAGCATCAGGGTATTTTCCAATGAGTTGACTCTTTGCGTCAGGTGGCCAAATTATTGGAACTTCAGCTTCAGCATCAGTGTATTTTCCAATGAGTTGACTCTTTGCGTCACGTGGCCAAATTATTGAAACTTCAGTTTCAGCATCAGTCCTTCCGATGAATATTGTGGGTTGATTTCCTTTAGGATTGACTGGTTGGATTTCCTTGCTGTCTAAGGGCTCCCAAGAGTTTTCTCCAGCATCACAGTTCGAAAGCATAAATTCTTCAGTGCTCAGCCTTCTTTATGGTCCAACTCACATCTGTACATGACTACTGGAAAAAACACAGCTTTGACTATACAGACTTTTGTCAGCAAAGTGATATCTCTACTTTTTAATATGCTGTCTAGGCTTTGTCATAGCTTTTCTTCCAAGGAGCAAGCACTTTTTAATTTCATGCCTACAGTCATCATCCACAGTGATTTGGGAGCCCAAGAAAATGAAATCTGTCACTGTTTCCACTTTTCCCCCAGCTATTTGTCACAAAGAGATTATTTTTATGATTCAATAATACTTGACGTAATCATATATGAAGGTTGTAAAATACATTTGTAACCACCATCTCTTCTGATCTTTAAAACAACAGGTGAAAGAAGGAAGGCAAGCAGCTGCTGCTAGAATTCTGATGTAGTCAAATCTGCAAGCTCATCTAGAACTGTTGGGGATACTTAAGCAGTCTTCTAGAAAGAAATTTTTACAGAACAGTCTGATGTCTCCTGGAGAGATGCACAGAGGATTTGCATTTTATATCTCTAGGACTCTCATTTCCAAAGAGGAAAAGACAATTTCTGGTATGGGACATGTGTGAAGATACCTGGATGTGGGTACCTCAGAGAGAAGGGCTCTTTCTGGGGTCTCTTTCATAAGGACGCTAAATCTCAATGTCATGCATAAGAAATTCATCCTCCTGACCTAATCACCTCCCAAAGCCACACTTCCTAATCTCATCACATTGGAGATTAGGATTTCAACATAATGAATTTTGAAGGGACAAAAGCATTCAGTCTATTACTGGGAGATTACTCTCATTCTCCTAAGAAAAGGTGGCAAGAATACACAGAACTGTACAAAAAAGATCTTCACGACCAAGATAATCACGATGGTGTGATC
>SJYV01037613.1:0-11757 GCA_006410875.1 Neotragus pygmaeus | reverse complement strand
GTGTTGGGGTGCATCAGAGGAGGCTCACGTAGGATGTCCTATGTCCAGGACACAGATCATCCAGATGAGCCCCGACAGATTAGGTGTCCCAATAGGCTTCTCTTGGAGATATAACTAACACACTAAAAACACACAGATTTTCAACTTACAGTTTAATGAGTGACAAGTGCATACGCTCTTGTCACCGAGACCCCAATCAGGAATGTTCCTTTATTTCAGAAATGTCTTTAGTGCTCCTTGCACAGACAGCCACTGCTACGATTTCCGTTGCCGTGATCGGTTTTGCTGCTCTAGAGTTTTATGTGAGAGCAATCACACGCTTTCTCGTGCCTGCTGGTCTAGGTCATTGCTGCACGGATCAGCCACTGGTCCCTTTCAATTGCTCAGTGTGCTGTGGGGATGTGTCACCAAACGTGGGTGGTTTCCATGCCTGGTTATTCTGAACAAAGGCATCTGTGAGTGTGTGTAAGTTTGTTTTCATTTTGTTTCATTTCTTTTGAGTAAGTATCTAGGAGTGGTAGATGGATGTTCCCTATACCTTTCTTTTCATCCCCTCCCCCTACATCCCCCACCCTGAGTCAGCCCATAGGGTATCACTTCATACATGAGCTCCATGGATGAAGAGGGCATTTCTTCCAAAGGAAGAATGAGTGACTTCTAGTCACTTCCTAGTCCCTAGAAAGTACCACAGACTCCAGTCATTCAGCATCAATTGCCCAAAGGTAAATATAGACATCTAGGTAAAGAGGGAGGGAAAGAGCAAGCAAGAAAGAAAGATGCTGGGAAAGGGGGAAAGACAGAACAAAGTTTCTTATTTAGCATCTACTGGATTCTAGGCATTTTTACATATGTCATTTTTGAGTGATAGAAACTGTCATGTAAGTTCTCTCATGCAATCCTTCCAGCACTCCATGATATAGACCTTGTTTATATGCCCATTTTCCAGATGGGAAAACTGAGTCTTGTGGAGCGAGGTCACTATCTCAAGCCTTGAAGCTGATATTTGGACCTGGGGATATTCAACTCCTGCCCGGGAGGGCTGCGTCCTCGCTCCCCCATGGCCCCTGACAGTCAGGGGCCTGACTCTGCAGCCTCCACTTACCAAAAGAGGAAAGTGGGCCGGGTGTTTTAAAACAAATTTCAGCAAAAAGTTGGAAATGAATAGGGGAAGCTTCTGGATAAGCTGAAAATCCAGTTTTCGAGAGTCACACCCTGTCCGTACTTCCCAAGGGTTCTGAAGACAAGGCTTCTCCTCTCAGCCCTGGGCAGGATTCCCAGGAGGGACTGGAAGCCCCAGAGCTGCAGAGGAGGAGAGAGCGCCTGGCTGTTCCCAGAGATGACTCCGCCTTTCCTCGTCTGTGCTGTGTGTCTCTGGCTGACTTGCTCAGCCTCTCTGTTTCCAGGTGCTTGTCTCCCAGTGTGTCTGTCTGTGTGCATATCATTGCATCTAACTGTAGGTCATCTCTCTCTTTCTGTGTCTCCACGTGTCTCTGTGTGACAATATGGCTGTGGAATGTCTCTCTTAGTTTCTCTCTCTCCTTCATCTGTCTCTCTCATTCCCTCTGATCCCCTCANTGACTTGCTCAGCCTCTCTGTTTCCAGGTGCTTGTCTCCCAGTGTGTCTGTCTGTGTGCATATCATTGCATCTAACTGTAGGTCATCTCTCTCTTTCTGTGTCTCCACGTGTCTCTGTGTGACAATATGGCTGTGGAATGTCTCTCTTAGTTTCTCTCTCTCCTTCATCTGTCTCTCTCATTCCCTCTGATCCCCTCACCACATAGGATTAAAACTCTGGTGACAGAAATGAAAACAAAGATCCACAAAAAAACCTGTGGGCAAATATTCCTGACAGCCCTGTTCACAGTAGCCCAAACTTGGAAACCCCAAATGTCCATCAGCTAATGAACAAGTAATCGGAATGTAGTTGCTCCATACAATGAAATACCATTCAGTCATAAAAACAACACGGTTGAACCTTGAAAATAGGATGCTAACTGAAAGAAACCGGTCACAAAAGACCACATGTCATAAGATTCCAAGCATCTGCAATGTCTGGAACAGGTAAAAATGTGAAGAGACCAAAAGCAGATTGGTAATTGCTTAGGGTAGGGACAAGGGGTGGGAGGGGTTGGGGGAACAGCTAAAGGGTACAGGTTTCTTACAAAATGACAAAAATGTTCTAAAATTGACTGTAGCGAGGGTTGCATGTATCTGTGTATATACCAAAAAGCATTAAATTGTACAATCTACATGGTTCAGTAGCATGAATGATATCTCAATAAACCTATTTGAAAAAAGACTCTTCTCACACAGAAGACGACCTCAGATATGATGCAAAAAACACTGGCTTTGGGATCCAGAATCCCGGAAGCCAGGCCCAGTTCTGCCAGCTGTTTGCTGTGTGTCGCTGGGCAAGCGACAGAACCTCTCTGAGCCTCAGACTTCTGAGCTTTGCCATGACAGTAGGGGTGGCGGCCCGTAGGGTCACCCACACATCAACTCTGTAAATCCTTCTAGCACAGAGTGAATCAGTCTTTGCCGGGCAGCACAGTCTGTCTGCCTCCCAGAAGGCTAACCCACTTCTTCCACCTAGTAATGTTTTACCTGTGAACTATTTAGCTGTGCCTCACCGATGCCCATTATCTAGCTAATAATTGCCAAGAGTTAAAGATCTGCCTGTTCTGGTGACCGGCTTTGCCGAAATACCCCTCTCTACAGCAGGCTGAGCTTGTCAAGGAATGAGGGCAGGGCTAACTTTAACAGGGCGATGAGCTGTAACCCTGACACCCTCCAGTGCCCAGAAGCCAAGGCATTTGGGGTCCACATCACTCCTTGCACGAACTCTGTTTTGATAAATAGCTCAAAAATACACAGAAAATTCCAGAAGACTCGGGACTGTTGCTTCTCAGCCTCGTCCTGTCCTTTGGCTTTGGAGAAGGGAGGGGTGCTGAGGCACGGCTCCCCTCTGGATGTGTCTGTGCATTTGCTGAGAAGAGTGCCTTTTGTGGGCGAGTGAAATGGTTTTTCTTTTCCGACAATTATGTTTTAATTTTCTGAATAATTGCATTGCTTCAGCTGAAGAAGTTTTACATTGTAAATCTGCACTACAGCCTATTTTCTGAATAATTGTGTTGCTACGGTTGGGGAGATGATCAGAATTTAGAGGACAGCGGAACTTAAGAAGAAGAGCTGTGAGAAACTGGAAACAGCCCAGCTCCCGGTCCTCAGCTCCACGTCTGCACATCTCAGGAGGACCCCTGCGTCTGCATCCTTTGCTTCTCATATTATGCTTTTCCCTGAAGTGCGTGTGTGTTTGGTGTCTCCCCTGTAGAAGATGAGCCCCTGGAAGGCAGAGAACAATCCTTCCTCTCATTTTCCACCCCCTTCCACTCTGCCCTTTCTCTCCACCTCTGCTTGGAAGAAGTGTAAAAACGTGCAGCACCCTTTCTGCTTCCTCATCTTTCCTTGAAGAAGTGTGTCTTCCCCAGATCGTCTCCGGAAGCCAGCTTCATAGGCGGATGACCTCCCATGTGGCTACTGAGGCCCTCTGCCCAGTTACCCTCTCCCTGTTCCTGGACTTTGCTGTCTTGAAATTCTTAATCACTTTTGACTAAGGGCCCCTTCCACACACATGGCACCCCAGCCCCTATTTTCATTTGGCACTGGGCCTCGCAAAGTATGTCACCAGTTTTGAAGTCAGCCTTTTTGGTCTTACTGCCACGCTGTTGTACCATTTTCCCAGCAAAAATGGAAGAGACTGTCACTGATGGGCTGCTGGGATTCTGTATTTGCTCAGATCCCAGGAAAGCCAGGAAGCTGGGGGAGTTGTATGGTTAAAAGCTTGTTTGAGGGGCTTCCCTAGTGGTTCAGTGGTTGAGAATCTGCCTTCCAATGCAGGGGACACAAGTTCGATCCCTGGTCGGGGAACTAAGATTCTACGTCGCAGGGAAACTAAGCTTGAGTGCTCTAACTAGAGAAAGCTCGCATCCACGTTGCAACAGTGCAGCCAAAAATTTTAAAAAAGAGCAGTCGTTTTTTTTTTTTAAGGCTTTTGATTGCTCTGGGGAGACTGGCTTGGAAAGTGTCCACCTCTGAGCCTTGCTTTACCTCTCTATAAAATGGGCATTATCATGATTGAGTCACAGTGAAATGAGCAGATATGCATCAAGTAAGTCCTTGGTACATGCATAAGGAGTCGGGTAAGAGGCTGTTTCAGCCCACTTCGGTAAGTACAATGATGGCCTAGGCCTGGGTTGTGGCCCTAGAGAGATGCTTAGAAGGTTAGGTTGGTGGGCTTCGTGGTTGATTGGATATGGCAGGTGTGGGAGTGACCAGGACCTCAGGATCTGTCTTGTGTCCCTGGGCTGTGGTGAGGCTGACCTGGGGACTTCTCCTCTAAACTCCCACTGCCCTTGCAATTGCATGGCACTTCCTCTTATTCTCCTTTCTGTCTCGTGGAAGGAGACAGACCGTGGCAGCTGAAGAGGAGAGCTAGGGAATCTGAGCTCAAGTCCCGATCCGGACGTTTAATAGCTGTGTGACCTCGGGTGCACAGCTCAACCTCTCTGTGCCATCTTCTCTATCTGGGAAATGGCAGCATCCTTGGAAGTTAAGGAGGTGGCACATGTTGGGGGACATCCCCCATTCTTGTCGTCTGAGTCTGTTTTTGTAAGCAGTGGTAAAGAAACTGTCTGCCAGTGCAGCCAGACATAAAGACCTGGGTTTGATCCCTGGGTCAGGAAGATCCCCTGGAGGAGGGCTTGGCAACCCCCTCCAGTATTCTTGCCTGGAGAATCCTGTGAACAGAGGAGCCTGGTGGGCTGCAGTCCATGGGGTCGCAAAGAGTTGGGCACGACTGAAGTGACTTAGCACACACAGGTAGAGACAGGGATGACAAGACCTGGGGCCCTGCCACAGAGCTTCCTCTGTCCCGCTCAGAAGGGCACGGTGGTGAAATCCTCTCTGAAGATGAGTACAAACCACATCACAGGCTCTGTCAGGTGCTGTTTCAATGTCTCACGCTGTGAGGAAGTGATAAGCTCTTCTGCATTCCCTGTGATAGGGTTTGTGGTTCCAAGGAGAATGTGGCAATTGACAATCAATCGTTTGTCATGGAGTTCTTTTTTTCTTTTTTAAGATTGAGTATAAAGGTGTTGGCATCTGGTTCAGAATTGCTGAGTTGAGATTCCTCCCTGCCTGGAGGTCCAGGCTCCTGATCCGTCTGTGTGCTTGACTTCATTCACCCACGGGATGTGTCCAAGCCCTTATTCGGCACTGACTGTGCAAAGCTCAGGGGTGACCTTAACAGGATAGCGATACAGAGAGGATATGGGGCCGTGGAGCAGGCTACGAGTCAGTCTGTCCAGCTGTGTCAGGGAGATGGGTCCTGAGCAGAGGTTGATGGCAGCTCTTTACTACTGAGATTCAAAGTGGTCCATCACCTCGTGTGGGCTCTGTTCTAACATCTCCGCTGGGGGCTTTGTCCACATCCATGTCCCCATCCCTGGGGGAGATAGGCTACCTGCTTCCTGTCTGGGGAGACGGAGACTCAGAAAAGTGAAAAGATCTGCCGAACCATGTCTTTTCATTTTATGATCTGATCAAAAACCTTGCATGAATATTGCCACACGTAAGTTGTTATACACTTGGTAGTGCCAAAAATATTAAGGTGATTCGCAACTTTTAGGAAGAGTTTTGGTGTTGTCATGTTATTTAAATCCTTATTTCTTCGAAAGCTGAAGACTTGGAATTAAATGAAGAATGTGCTTTGTAACATCTGTCCATTCATCCCCTCGCCCATCTGTACCTCTGTCTCTCCCACATCCATCCGGACACCCATCTATCCATCCATCCATCCACCTGCCCCATCCATCTATCCATCCACTCATATATCCATCTATTTATCCATTCGTCCATTTATCCATCCATCCATCCTCCTAGCAAGTGAGCACTGCTTTTCTCTAAATGGGTCTGTTGTCGTCCCTTCCCAGGGCCACTGTTACCAATGGGATGTGGCACTTTGGAAACTCAGTGGTTTGTCCTTCATTTCACCAAAAGCCTCCCCATGCTATTTATTTTTTCTTCTTCCCAGGAATATGAACCGTCTTTCAACAGCAATATCACAGCATTTGCACTGAAGGCAAAAGTCGTCTATCCCATCAATCAGAAGTTCAGGGTAAGCGTCCTGAGCTCCATCTTAGAAATGCAATTTACCAGTAATGTGCTGGAGATTGGGGTAGGAGGTGGGGGACGCAAATGTGCAATTTGGGGTCCTATTTGAGGATCTTATGGCAAGCCATTTTAATAGGGATAATTTTGTGGCTTTGTAATGGAGCATGACTTTCGGGTGAATCCACTTTACGATGGTGTTGCCAGGCGCAGGGTATGCTCATGGTGGAGCAAGGTATTCTCATGATGCCAGGCGACAGAAGAATAGGGCAGCATCCACTCTCTTCTTTCAGCACTAACACAAATACTGATGCCAATACACGTTACTAACATTACTCTTCATTCAGAGGCCCCAGGACTCATGCCAGCAGCTGACATGTAACTGCGCACTTACTGTGGGGCCAGCATAACGCTCAGCATCTGTCATACATTAGGCATTTCGGTGTTCCTCTTCCTCCCCATGTTCCTGTAAGGTAAAGAATACCGTTATCTCCACTTGATGCACAAGGGAACTGAGGCCCAGAGAGGCTAATGACCTGTCGGAGGTCATGCTGCAGGAAGTGGCAGGGCCAGAGTCGTACCCGCAGGTCTTAGACCTGGAGCCAGGAGTTCACACCTGGGGCCAGGCATTTTGCAGAGGGCAGCATAATCCCTAATGCTTCAGGGAGCCCTCGGCCTAGGCAGAGTTTCCTGCTCGAGTAAGTTGAGGAAAGTATGGCCTCTCTCCTGGTGATAAAGAAGACAGGCTTGAACCTACCTCCCAGCTCAGTCATTTCCTGATTTCTCAGGGCCTCAGTTTCTTCATCAATTAAATGGGGATGAAGAGCCCTCCTTCCTCACCTAGTTGTCTTTAGGGTTAGATGGGGTATTAGGCATAAGACTTAGAACAGTTTTTGATATCTACACACTCAGTACACGTTCAGTTTTTTAAACTGTTATTTGCTTTTGAGGACAGCAGAGCATAGCAAAAGCTCTGAGAATTCCTGCACCAAAGAAATGATTCCAGGGACTTTCCTGGCGGTCCAGTGGTTAAAACTCCATGCTCCCGAAAAGGGACACAGGTTCAATCCCTAACTGGGGAATTAAGATCCCACAGCAAAAAAAGGGGGGATAAATGATTCTACTTTGTTCACACAGACTTTCCTAAACTAATTTTNTCTTTCAGCACTAACACAAATACTGATGCCAATACACGTTACTAACATTACTCTTCATTCAGAGGCCCCAGGACTCATGCCAGCAGCTGACATGTAACTGCGCACTTACTGTGGGGCCAGCATAACGCTCAGCATCTGTCATACATTAGGCGTTTCGGTGTTCCTCTTCCTCCCCATGTTCCTGTAAGGTAAAGAATACCGTTATCTCCACTTGATGCACAAGGGAACTGAGGCCCAGAGAGGCTAATGACCTGTCGGAGGTCATGCTGCAGGAAGTGGCAGGGCCAGAGTCGTACCCGCAGGTCTTACACCTGGAGCCAGGAGTTCACACCTGGGGCCAGGCATTTTGCAGAGGGCAGCATAATCCCTAATGCTTCAGGGAGCCCTCGGCCTAGGCAGAGTTTCCTGCTCGAGTAAGTTGAGGAAAGTATGGCCTCTCTCCTGGTGATAAAGAAGACAGGCTTGAACCTACCTCCCAGCTCAGTCATTTCCTGATTTCTCAGGGCCTCAGTTTCTTCATCAATTAAATGGGGATGAAGAGCCCTCCTTCCTCACCTAGTTGTCTTTAGGGTTAGATGGGGTATTAGGCATAAGACTTAGAACAGTTTTTGATATCTACACACTCAGTACACGTTCAGTTTTTTAAACTGTTATTTGCTTTTGAGGACAGCAGAGCATAGCAAAAGCTCTGAGAATTCCTGCACCAAAGAAATGATTCCAGGGACTTTCCTGGCGGTCCAGTGGTTAAAACTCCATGCTCCCGAAAAGGGACACAGGTTCAATCCCTAACTGGGGAATTAAGATCCCACAGCAAAAAAAGGGGGGATAAATGATTCTACTTTGTTCACACAGACTTTCCTAAACTAATTTTTCTGTGGAACATTCACAGTGACTGCTTCCTGGACACACACTGGGAACCACGTCCTTCACTATCTGGTGGGTGGGTGACGGCTCAAAACTCCCAGACTCAGGGCGTTTATTCGTCATGAGTACCTGTGCTGGGCAGGCTCTGTGGTGGGCACTGTGGATTATCCGGTGGTCGGGAGGGCACTGTCCTTACCTGGATGCCCTCCGAGCCCTGCAGATCTTGTAGGACAGTGTGTGATAGCAGGCAGGACAGAAATGACCTGTGGAATCTAGCCTGTGCTGGGCCCAGGGAGCAGGGAAGGAAGATGCAGGGGTCTGTGGCTGGAGGGAAGGAGGTTTCTGCTCTGCACATGGTGAGTGAGGGGAATTTGAGGCATGGGAACCAGAGTCCAGAAAGGCCCAGAAGCATGGGATGACAGTGAGGGTTTGGAGCTGGCCGCCAGCTTAGTGCCCCCTGCACAGACCTCTGGGAGCAGCAGATTTGAGGCTGGACACACGGACAGCTGATGTTGGCTGAGCCCTCCGGCTGGGCCAGGCACTAGGCTGGGTCCTCGTGTGGTCATGGCAGTGGGCAGTGGCGTTTCCTGATAAGGAAGGTGGGTCGACAGACACAGCAGGCCTGGGGTCTGAGAGCTGGCGGGGAGGAGCCTGGTGCAGAGGGGCCAGCCTCCAGGGACGAAGGATGAGACAAGAGCTGTGATGCGGGTCCCTGGGGCCACGGCCATGCCCCTGGGGTAGAAGATCCACTCACACCCTCCCCATCCTCCCTGGCCTGGCCTTCCTGGGGCCCACTGCGTGTGTCATGGGTAGAATTACAGAAACACGCTGTGATGGGTCACGTGGACTGAGAGGGCGCTTTGTCTCCTGTCTCCCAGCCTCTGGCCGACGGTTCCTCCAACCCATCTCTGCACGAAACCTTAAAGCAGGCCGTCCTGCCAAACCAGCCACTGGAGGCGTCCCCTTCCAGCAGCCTGGGAAGCCTGAGCCAGGCCGAGAAGGACGACTGCAGCTCCTCTTCCAGCGTGCACTCGGCAGCCAGCGACGACAGGTTCCTGGGTCGCAGCTTCCTCGGGGCAAGCAGCTTCCCCGAGGTGCTGACCTGCGAGAGGTGAGGAGGGTATGGGTGGAAAACTCAGACCGACGGGCCATATCCTGGTCAGTGGAGGAAATGGAGGCCCAGAGTGGTTAAGGACTCAGCCATGGACACACAGCGACCCAGTGTTAGAGCTGGAGCTGAACGTGTGGCGTTGGCCAGCAGATGGGTTAGGGAACCTGGGGAGAGACTAGAGAGGCTCTTCTAAGCACTGACCTGCCTCATGCCCTGCATAGCAGCGGCTGGCACTGATTAAGTGCCTTCTGTGTACGAAATAGTAAGCACTTTGCAGAGATTATCTCATGAGCACAAAGAACAGGTCTGTCTTATTCACAGCTGTGTCCTACCAGCCAGTGGGAGCCTGAGACAGATGCAGTAAAAATATTCATGAGTCAAATAATTAATTCCTCTTAACAGCCCTCGGTCATAAAGGTTGTGAAGTAGATGCTTATACTGCCTTCATTTTACAAAGAATAAAATGAGACACAGAGAGGCTGTGACTTGCCCAGGATCACACAGCAGGTGAGTGTTGGAGCCAAGTTTAACCCCGGTGCCTTGTCGTTAGCAGTCCACGCTCTAAATTGCCAAAGCGCTCAGTCCAGAGCAGAGTTCAGCACACGGTAGTTATTCAGTAAAGTAGTCGGCAGATTTGTGTGTTGGTCCTCAGGCCCCTGTCGACTCTGAATTTCTGTAAGTCCCTGAGGGCCTTGGGCGAGAGGAACAAGGCACAACCTGGCTCACGGCTGGGGAGAGATAAGGGCTCAGAAGATTTTGACCCTGCAGAGGGCCCCAGAAAGGAGGGACATCATTGACTTGGAGCTTTCTTGGCTCCCCTACCAGGCTGGAAAGGGATGTTTCTGAGTATTAGGATGAAGAGAACTCCTAATAGCTCAGGTGGGAGTGTAGTATTTAAAACACCTTTGATTGTGTAGGAGAAAAAGTCAAAGGCCTTTTTCTACATGCTGTCACTTACCTGCCCCTATGACCACATGATTGCTACTAGGTTTCTCTGACTGTTGATTTCCTGAGTCAGTTTTCCCATCTGTAAAATGGGCATAAGAATGTGTACATGAAGGCAGAGGGGAAGGATGACACTTGATGCTAGACCTGCAAATGCCTGGGGTGGGGCCAGGGGAAGTGTTCATTTTTCTTACCTACCATCTGTTCCTGTCTCCCATCTTTGATTCTCAAGCAGCTGTACCCTTCTGGCCACAAGTGGGTTTCAGATGTCTTCTTTGATGTCTCCTAAGCGCCTTGGGTGGCTGTGAGGAATCTTAGCACACTGCCAAATTTAATGTCTGGAATCAGGGTGCACCGTGGCTTGTCCCGAGCAGGGAAGTCCTGATAACTCGGTAACCTCAGGCCCCGCTTCAAATCTGCTGAAAGTCTCTTCTGTTTCTCTTTGCACTTTTCAGTGTGGACCTTGACTTGTGCATCTACAACCTCCACTTAAAAGACCTGCTGCAGCTGGACACAGCCCTGAGGCAGGAGAGGCACATGGTATGTGGAGTGCTCGGGACCCAGAGACCCGCCCTCCGTGTGCGCGGAGGCCTGGGGACGCTCGGGAAATAGGCATCAGTGACAGCGGAGCCACCACGGAGTGGGGAGAGAGACTAGGCACCCGACCACACGGTGCCTGCAGATGGGGTAGAGCACTGTGGCGGCTAAGGGCTTCCCTGGGGGCTCAGTGGCAACGAATCCGCCTGCCAGTGCAGGAGATGTGGGTTCAATCCCTAGGTCAGGGAGATCCCCTGGAGAAGAAAGGGCAACCCACTCCAGTATTCTTGCCTGGGGAATCCCACGGGCAGAGGAGCCTGGTGGGCTACAGTCCATGGGGTTGCAAAAGAAACAGACACGACTTAATGACTGACCATGCATACGTGTGGGGATTAAGCAGATGGCTGTGTACCTACTCTCTGGACACACCTCTTGATGGAGACGGAGTACAAAGAGAACAGTATTTTTAGAGGATGGATAATGGTGATCATAAGATTTAGGATCACTAACTTTATTGAGTGCTTCCTACATACTACCGTGAACCTCCTGATGTTCAGGCTGGTTTTGGAAAAGGCAGTGGAACCAGAAGTCAAATTGCCAACATCTGCTGGATCATGGAAAAAGCAAGAGAGTTCCAGAAAAACATCTATTTCTGCTTTATTGACTATGCCAAAGCCTTTGACTGTGTGGATCACAATAAACTGTGGAAAATTCTGAAAGAGATGGGAAGACCAGACCACCTGACCTGCCTCTTGAGAAATCTGTATGCAAGCCAGGAAGCAACAGTTAGAACTGGACATGGAACAACAGACTGGTTGCAAATAGGAAAAGGAGTACGTCAAGGATGTATATTGTCACCCTGCTTATTTAACTTCTATGCAGAGTACATCATGAGAAATGCTGGGCTGGAAGAAACACAAGCTGGAATCAAGATTTCCAGGAGAATCAGATATGCAGATGACACCATCCTTATGG
>SJYV01037609.1:0-16494 GCA_006410875.1 Neotragus pygmaeus | reverse complement strand
CAGCTTTCTTTATGGTTCAACTCTCACATCCATACATGACTACTGGAAAAACCATAGCTTTGACTAGATGGACCTTTGTTGGCAAAATAATGTCTCTGCTTTTTAATATGCTGTCTAGGTTGGCCATAACTTTTCTTCCAAGGAGCAAGTGTCTTTTAATTTCATGGCTGCAGTCACCATCTGCAGTGATTTTGGAGCCCCAAAAATAAAGTCTGTCACTGTTTCCACTGTTTCTTCATCTATTTGCCATGAATGATGGGACCAGATGCCATGACCTTAGTTTTCTGAATGTCGAGCTTTAAGCCAACTTTTCCACTCTCCTCTTTCACTTTCATCAAGAAGGTGTTTAGTTCTTCACTTTCTGCCATAAAGGTGGTGTCATCTGCATATCTGAGGTTATCGATTTCTCCCAGCAATCGTGATTCCAGCTTGTGGTTCATTTAGTCCAGCATTTCGCATGATGTACGCTGCATACAAGGTATATAAGCAGGGTGACAGTATACAGCCTCGACAAACCCCTTTCTTGATTTGGAAGCAGTCTGTTGTTCCATGTACAGTTCTAACTGTTGCTTCTTGAGCTGCATATAGATTTTTCAGGAGGCAGATCAGGTGGTCTGGTATTCCCATCTCTTGAAGAACTTTCCACAATTTGTTGTGATCCACACAGTCAAAGGCTTTGGCATAATCAATAAAGCAGAAGTAAATGTTTTTCTGGAACTCTCTTGCTTTTTCAGTGTTGGCAACCTGGTACTTGCTCAGAATTGCTGACTGAATTCACACGAATAGTACAGTGAAAACAACCCCAAGCACATGATTCAGTGTAAAGAGATGTCAGGGTGATAGGCGCCGTGTGATAGGCAAAAACACACCCAAATCTCCTGGAGAATTGCCATCCCCTACTGCAAGATGTCATCTTATTTTTAGCAATGTTAATATTCAAACTTGTATATTATGTTTTACAATTTGTGGAATTGGCAACATGCTCCAATTTTGTATATTTTTATATTGTCGTGATTGATCAAATTTACATTTCATCCTGTAACCATAGTTGACTCCCATTTCCACTTGAGACCTCTCCACATATCCCAGACTGAGTCTGATATATTTCACCTATCAGCTATATTATGTCTTCATAAATTTAATTTCCTTTAATTTCCTTCATAAATTGGAATTCCTTGTCCATGGGTAGACCTCCTATTCTGTTTTATTGCCTTACTACCACTTAGATGGAAACTCAGAGGAAAGAAAAGATAAATTTCTGTGCTCACCCTTCTATTTTAAACTGGAATTTGACTTTAAAATTAGAAAAGATAACAATAAAAGTAATCAACAAAATACAAACAAGTTTTGTGAACTTCTGTAAGTATGCAGTATTTTGGTTTTAACATACAGTTGGTTTTATTCCTTAAAATATGAGGAAGTCCTTTCATCAAATAAATGTCTTAAAAACAAAGCCACATTAATCTTTTATTGGTTCTCCTTTCCCATGGGATGGCCCAGGATTAGCAGATGAAAGGGATGAAAAAAGGTAAAGAGGGACATTGCGTATAATTCATTTAAATAAGAATTTATTTTCTTTAGCTTCATAGATCTCAACTAAGGGTTATTTTGCCCCTTAGAGATCATTTGGCAATGTCTGAAGACATCTTTGGTTGCCATGGCTGAGGATGGTTTACTGGCATCTAGTGGGGAGAAGAAGGGAGCGACAGAGGATGAGATGGTTGGATGGCATCACCGACTCAGTGGAGATGTGTTTGAGTAAACTCTGGAGTTGGTGATGGACAGGGAGGCCTGGGGTGCTGCATTCCATGGGATTCCAAAGAGTCGGACACAACTGAGTGATTGAACTGAACTGAGCTGAGTAGGGAGAGGCCATGGGATGCTGCTGAGCATCACCCAATGCCCAGAACAGCCTCTCATGAAGAATTATTCAGATGAACATGCTAATAGCGCTAAGGGTAAGAACTTTTACTCTTGCAGAAAAATACGGGTGTACTTAATATGAACTATACACTTAAAAATGTCTAAAATCGTAAGTTTTACATTATGTGTACTTAACCACAATTTAAAAAAAAGAACATGGGTTCTCATTTTCTAGGCAGAGTTTCTAGTTAGAAGTGAGCTTATGCATTTTGCATAGAAATAAGAAAATTCAGCTTCTACGCTCAGTTAGTGCTTAACTTCATATTTAAGATTGGTGAGATACACAACAGGGCCCTTGTGTCATACACCATAGGAGAACCAGTCAAGCTACCATGGCAGAGATTTGCAAACAAATAAACTGACTCTGGTTAATAGAAGCAAAAGATAAAATTTATTGGAAGTCCCTGCAGTCAGCTGCAAAACCTAAAGAGAAGTTCTGTACCTAAGATGTTTCTAGGACAGGACCCAAGGCAGCTTCAGAGATTTATCCGAGTGTTGGACTACGAGTAGGCAGTGTCTCCAAAAACCACTGCCAGGGTAAATCAGCCTCTGGTGTTTACAGGTGAGTGTCTGAGAGGCCACACTTGGTTTCTGTAACCCTTCTCAGCCCCGGCAATATGTGGCATACTTAGTAATGTCTCACTAAGACAGTCTATAAAGGAGAAAGATGGTCCCTGTCCCCAAAAGTAGGGTGAAAGGATGCTGGGCAGGTAAAAACAACATGCATTTCAGCTGCAAGATAGATACTGTCTTCTGCTGCCCAAAGCAAAATGCAAACTGGCAAACAAAAAAACAAGAAATGCTTTAAATATAAGACATTTGTTTACTATGAAATTGATGGAAATCACTTAACTTCTCTTGATCTGTTTTATCTTCTACAAAATGAAGAACTTTAATGATTTCTATCTTCTTCTACATTTTTATTATCGACCTGTTCCCTTATGTTTCTAAAAAAGTCTTTGAACTCCTGTTCATATAACTTTATATTTTACCTAGGTAGTGGATTCTCCCTCTCATTTTTTTCTGTTCTTGGAATGGTTTCCTAATGGTTTTGGCGATATTTCTGGGTTTTGAATTATTGATACATTTTGGGTGAAATAACAGATCATTTCAGGGCGCTTATGTGTGGCATAATTTATATCAGAAAGAAAGTCTATTCCAATTATTCATCCCTCCATTTGCAGAGAAAACCATGCGGGGGTGTAGGGAGTATGGAAGAGGAACAGCTTACATGGTAAAGCCTTTTCCGGCTCTGTGTCCTGCTGAGGGTTAAGCACCGCATGGAGAGTGTTTTTCCCACAGAAACGTGGTAGTGAGTCTCTATGCCTGGAAAGGGAGAGCTCCCTGGACTTCAGGAGATGAGCTTCTGAGGGAAGCTACAAGGACTGGGGTGTAGAGATCTGAAGATCAGGAGAGATGAGGGAGGAGGTTGGGACCTGCGGAGGCCGGAGGCTGGTGGGAAATTCCTGACGCTGGGACACGTCAAGGATGTGAAGGATGAGGATAACATCCAAATGGAGTTTTGGTCAGTCATCATCCTTGTGCAGTGTAAAACCACACGATTGATACAGATCTCACAAGGTCTGTAAGACTGGTTTGGAGAAAGGAAGAGAGAAGAGGGTGAGCCATATCTGGATTGCTGTGGGGCAGAGGAGGAGGGCCAGGGCAGCTGTGGTGGGAGAGATGGAGTGAGGTCAGGTCAGGGTGGGGTGGCGGGGGGTCGGGGAAACCTTGCCGCTGGGAGTGACTATGAGAATGCAAATCCTTGGGAATTCACACGTGTTTTTGGGCAGCACTGGACTACCCAGAATACTCAGAGTGAGCGCTTGGTGCAAAGGGTGAGGGGAACTTAGCGTGCTTTTGGGCTCTACTGTCTTGGGTTATATTACACTATACCTGACCTGGTAATAGGTTAGGGGCAACTGAACACCCAAAATAATGTGGTGGGGTAACATGTTTTTGGTTTCAGCCTTTGATTTCATTGTACAGCACGTCTTTTTTTGCCACAGTCCTCCCAAATAGAAATCATTTTTGTACTCAGTCACTTCAGTTGTGTCCGATTCTTTGCAGCCCCATGGACTGTAGCCCGCCAGACTCCTCTGTCCATGGAATTTTCCAGGCAAGAATACTGGAGCAGGTTACCATTTCGCACTCCAGGCGATCTTCCTAACCCAGGGATTGAACCCGCGTCTCCAGGGTCTCCTGCATTGGCAAGCAGATTCTTTACTACTGTACCACCTGGGAAGCCAGAATAGTTTTACCAAGAAATAAAAATTGTATTTATCTATATGTTTAACATTTATTGACATCCACAAAGTGCATCTTGCTTGAAGAGAGTGATAGATGAGTAAGACATACTGATGTCATAAACAAGTTTATCTGCAAATGGAGAGACATAAAAACCAACCACAATACAAGGTTGGAGGCAGCAAGTGTTAAATGGAAGGCAGGAACAGTGTTCATTAATTCTGATTGGGAACAGAAACGTAGAACCTAATGAATGAATGTGTTTTCTTGCTGAAGTTTCTATTTTTTTCTTGAATCATTTCTCTTTCCTGTTAAGAGACAAAAATAAGACCATTCTAGCATTGTATAAAACACACACACACACAAATCCCAAGGCTAAAAAAGCACAAGAAGTGTTGCAGTAGGTACTCATTCATACAGCCCACTTTTCTATGCCTGGGACAAGTTTTGAAGATTAACCTCCAAAGGCTAAAAAGGTAGCACTGAATAGTGTGTAGGCCTTGGGGGTCAGATACTTTTGCACCCTGTCTCTGCCATTTTACCAGCTGCATGATCTTGGGTAAGATACTCCTTATTAACAGCCTCTCTTCGTATTAGATTACCAATCTATAGAACAAGGGCACTAATAATTTACTGGATTGTTGGAATAAACAAGCTAATGCATGTGAAATGCTTGGTACATTATATAAACTTGATGCATTTTAGCTATTATTTTTACGATCCTGAAAAGAATGTTGGGAATTTTACATGTGTGAGTTTAATCACATTCTTTTGAATTTATATTTTCTGCTCATATCACTTCTTGGATTAATAAACACCTTACATTTAATACCTATATAATTAAGTCTCACTTTAATTTATCCAGAAGCTATCTCTTTCCAACTTTGACTGGAGGCACCTCACTCTCTAAAACAGGATTTAAAGCACTAATCCATGAGTTCCATGGTTTTATATAAGGGGAGGTACTAATAATATTTTCTACTTTTTGGTGATAACTGTCAACAATTGTCAGTGTTCTGTGAGCTTTTTTGACAGCAGCATCTCCTTAAATAAGAACTTTGAGGTACAGTTACATGATATTTTCCAAACTGTCTTCTTTGAAATGCTATTCTGAGAGGGCTCAATGGGTGTTTCAAAGAGAGGATTGTAATTTAGGAAGCGCTGAATTAAACGAGAGTTTGTTAGGTTCTCTGTAATATCCCATGTACCTCAAATACAGTAGGTAGTGGGTCTTGAATTTGTTTCTCCAAAGCATCTTTTTTTTTGGTGGGGGCCGGGTAAGGGCGGGAATTGTCCGGTAGGACAAGTGTTCTGGGAACACAATTTGAGAAAAGCTGATTAATAGTAAATTACAGCTTCAATCTGTTATCTTACAGGAGTAACTTCCCTCTGAGGACATTACATTATTTACTGTGTGGAAGCACTTTCATTGCTTTTCTGAACATTCAAAAACTCTTAGGTGATCTTTTTGCAGTGTATTCTTATTATCCTGACATTTTTGCCAGAAAAGTTTAATTGTATTTGTTTACTTAAAGATATCATTCTGTATGTATTCTCTTTTCCAAATTGCTTTTAAAAGCATACTAAGTAGTGATCAGCTGAACTGTGCAGTAGAAAGTGTGAAGTCATGCAGCCCTGGCTTGGAATCTTTGTTCAAGAACCCAGAATTTGTCCTTGGACGATTTATTTAGCTTCTTTGATTCCTACTATTAAATTTTCTGCTCTATTACTATTATATTCTCTGCTCTATTATTATTATATTTTCTGTAAGGATTTACATTTAATACCTATATAATTAAATCTTTCATTTGTCTGGAGACATAGCTTTTTATCCTTGTCCTTTGATTTCTTTCTCACAATACTCTTTCTGACTTGATCAAGCAAATACAAATTAGTTTATTTTTTTAAAACTGAGTTTGGAACTTGATTAAAACAAAAAAATCCCATGTAGATTGGGACATGGGATATTCATACAATTATGACTAGCAATTATAAGAAGTCACTGTTGATGGCTAACCCCTTTCCCTATGTACATATGCAGGCAAGAAAAATTAGGTCGCTTTTCCTCCTCTAGGGCCAAATCCTTGGGAGTGGGAAGCTACAGGGGAAGGTGTTATATTCCTTAGTCTATCCCTGTTGGGGAGTCTCCTAAAGTACTTGAATCGAGCAAGAAGGAACAGCGAGTTGCAGCTTAAAGAAAAACCCCTTGAAGTTTCATTTTCATGATTTCATCAAATGATATTATATTACTGAAAACTTAAAATCACAGTATAAATATTCTTATAGTATAAGATAGTCTGATTAGATTTCAAGCATCCAATGTCTCAGATTTCTCCCCTCAATAGGCTTTTAGATATATATGTTCCAGTGTGTTTTTCAAAGTAAATACCTATTTCCCAGCCTTTCTCATTCAGGCCTACCATAAGGATATAATGCCTCCTTATGGAAATATAGAAATCGTAAATATTACCGTATAATATCTGAATTCCATTGATATCATCCTGTGAAAGTTTGAAATTCTTGGAATCTTCTTTGCTGTAGGTTGGATACATCACAGCATTAGGATCAGACGAATGACTCAGACCTAAGGAATGGCCAAGCTCGTGTGTTGCAACATACAGGAAGTTAATTCCTGAGACCAAAGAGAGACATACATTGACTGTAAGAATAACTATATGTATAATAAAATCAAAACAGACAATCAAAATCAAAGTAACTAGAAGATACCTAACTCTTTAAATCCTCCATAGTTTTCTTGTTTCCAGACCTTCTTGAGGGGGTAGGTTTACAAAAGGAACCAGAAAAGTAGTACTTTAATCTTATCACCACTTCTGGTTTTAAGAAAATATAAGTTTTTTCTGCCTATTTGCTTCTTATGTAATCACTCAGCAGTGTTCAGAAACAGAAAGCAAAGGCTTATTATAAAGAGCTGAGTTTGAAACCTGGCTCAGCTACTTACTAGCTGGACAACTCTGGACAAATGAATGGGTATTGCTGAGTCTCAGTTCCTCATCTGTTAAATGGAGACAATAATTCCTACCTTATAGATTTGTCATAATAACTCAAATTTCCCAATATCTGAAAAATGATGAGTATTCAATAAATGACAGTGGCTCTGAACAGCAGGAGAGAGGAAGCTGGTTTCGTGAAAGCATGACTGCAGGGCAGGACCTTCAGGCAAGGCTGCGACTTGCTTTTGTTAAAGTGTGTTAAATACACGTTCTCTCTCCCTCAGACTCATAGATAGGCTTTGCAAATAAGAAGGAAGTTGTGAGTGTGTGAGTTTGCGGGGCCAGAGTTCCAACCATGATGCATTAGACTGAAGGACAGTGTCTTTAGTCTTCTCTGAGTGGGAAGAAGGAAGAATGAAAAACACATGAAAGGTGCGAGACAGAAGCAGCGTCATCACTTTACACAGGCTAGATTTTCACAGCAAGGCATCACTATGGCGGTGAATTCCCACTGCCAAACACAGGTATTCATTTCACTTTCAGGGCCAGTTAGTAGCCAAATTTTTAAAAGCATTGCTTTCAATTAGGATTATTTATCTAGAGCTTCCTTAGTTTTCTGTCTTGTCTATAATCTTCCACTTTGTAAAGTGATGACCGCAGTGGGCTGGGTTATAGTGTGGGTTCTTTCTGACCAATAGTGACTAATATTAGTGGGTGAGTGCTGTCGCTTCACTTGTGCCCATGTCTTTGCAATGCTATGGACTGTGGCCCACCAGGATCCTCTGTCCATGAGATTCTCCAGGCAAGAATACTAGAACGGGTTGCCATGTTCTCCTTCAGGGGATCTTCCTGTCCCAGGGATCGAACCCGCATCTCTATGTCTCCTGCATTGGCCCGTGGGTAATTTATGACTAGAGGAAACTAGGAAGCCCGAATAATATTAGAATTATACATAATTCTCCAAATATCATAGTCTCTGCACCCTTTTCTCCTTTAATTAAAAAACATTTGGGGGATATATACAAAAGAGTTATAATTTATTGAAATATTAATATATTCCAAGCACTATGCTAAGCATTGCATAAGCATTATCTCATTTAATTCAAACAACAATCCTGTGAGGTGGGAATTACTTACAGTTCCATTTCACAAATGAGGAAACTGAGGCTCAGAGAAGTTAAGTAACTTGTCCAAAGAGAATGTGACTAATTGGTGGAGGTAGAGCAAATTGAACCCAATGTTGCTTGACTCTGTAGCCTGAGCCTCCATCTTCCATACATGGAACTTTATGAGCACATTTAAACACAGAGGTTGGCAGTTAGCAAGACTAGATAACTATTATTAATCAAAGCAATTATCAAAATGAGAGAGAGTTAAGATATAGAAAGTTCAGGATTTTAAAAAGGATGTGTAGTGGAAGAGATACGGGATGCTGTACCTATCCCGCTATCATCAGTCCAGTGTTCATCCTCATCGAAGTGAGCATCTCCTCCCAGGCCTGGCCCAGGTGCAAAGGCGTGAGCCAGTGTGGCTCCTGGCCCATCAAAGGGATACGAGTCCCCGTGAGCTGAAAGAAAGCAGGGCGATTGCCTTTAGAGACTGAATCTATAAACAGTCATTCCATCTTTCAGTCTATATGATTAGTGAGGTGAAAAAGATCAGTCCAAGCAGCCAGCTACATGACAGGGTGGTTTGGGTATTTGTTTGTCACAGGAACTGTTTCTTTCATACAACTGCTGCTTATCCCTGATAACCTCCACATTTTGATGCAGGACTTTAAAAATATTCACGTCTAATTTATGGTGGCATCTAAATGTTAAATTTGATCATTTTCCTTTGCCGCATGGTGGCAGAGTGGAGAATACTGGATTCAGCAGGTAATTGAATATCGTTTAATGTAAGTTTTCTTAAAAATCTAGCTTATTCTTTGAATATAGTAGATAGTTTCTTGAAAAACTGTGGTCAAGGTGTCTTAAAGTGGATTTTGATGTGCTTTTGTGATGCAGAGAAATTTATTTTCAAACTGTTATCTGGCCATATCCAATTTATCTGATTCATAAAAAGCATGGAGTGTCGTGATCAGTGCTTTCGGAAAGGTTTTTCTTCACTCTTGTCAATATTGTGGTTTAAGTTCAAATTTCAGTTAAATTCACAGCACCCAGGAAGTATAATATTAAAGCAGACCAAAAGAGAAACATTTTCCTCTAAAATTTGCACCATGAGGCACCAGTAATTCATAGCAGTTTATGTATATGGGTTTTATCTCCTTAAGCCATTTAATATGAAATTTTCTATTTTCTGCTTTCTTACTAAATACATGAAAGGTGTTGGCAATAGGCCACAGGGGCAATTCAATTCTTGGAGACTACTCAGGGCCTTTGGAAGTTGTAACCTCTTCTTTTGCTTATATATGTGTGTGCGTGCTAAGTTGCTTCAGTCGTGTCTGACTCTCTGCGACACTATGGACCATAGCCTGCTTGGCTTCTCTGTCCATGGGATTCTCCAGGCAAGGATACTGGAGTGGGTTGCCATGCCCTCTTCCAGGGGAGCTTCCCAACCTAGGGATCAAACATGTGTCTCATATGTCTCCTGCGCTGGCAGGCAGGTTCTTTACCACTAGCACTACCTGGGAAGCCCTTGCTTATAACTTACACATGTATATAAAATGATTTGTGTTATAAGATAGAGGTTGGTAAACTTTGTCTGCAAAGGACCAGATCTGTGGGCTTCATGATCTCTGTTGCATTTACTAAAGTCTGTCATTGTAGCCCAAAGCACTCACAGACCATAGGTAAATGAAAGAACACGGCTATGTTTGGGCTTCCCTCATAGTTCAGTTGGTAAAGAATGTGCCTGCATTGCAGGAGACTCCGGTTCAATGGACAAAAGTCTGAGTAAGCTCTGGGAGTTGGTGATGGACAGGGAGGCCCGGCGTGCTGCAGTCCATGGGGTTGCAAAGAGTCAGACATGGCTGAGTGACTGAACTGAACTGAATGGCTATGTTCTAATAAATATTTATTTATAGATTTGGCACATGGATCATAGTTTGCCATCTTCTGCTATAAAAAGTGGCTCTAAATTAATGGACTAGAAAAAATGTAGTACCATTGACATATATATATATCTTTATATCTGTATTCCATTAATCTGTAAAGAGATCGATGTATCTATCATCTATCTATATCTCATTAAAGATTTTAAATCTGGAAAACAGGAGGGCATGGATATACACAACAAGCAAAACAACACACAGATCAGTCTGAAGGAATCTTCCTTACCTCTTCTTGCAAAGCCAATCATGATATCAGCAGTTCCCCATCTAACTCTCTTAAACGTCAGTGGGATTACTTCACTCCATATTTTGAAGGCCTTGGCCACTAATTGATTCACTGTGATATGTGGTAAGTCTGAAGTATACGTCATGATCCTGGTAGCAAGCAAGAAAACAAGTTTGACCTTTTAGGAAAAAGACTATATTGCTTTTGCCAAAATGAGCTGAAGCAAAACTGACCTGTAGGTAACTACTTTGGAAGTCCATTTTGGGCGATTTGGGAATAGCGAATATTCTGCAACATCTGGTACTCCACATCTGGGCTTCTGCATGATCTCTATAATACGGGGGCTTAATATTCCAGTTATAGGAAGGTGAAAGAATCCCTCCATTCGCTTGAGTCTGACTTCTAAACTATTGGCATTCTTCATTTTTGAGTCAGATGAATAAAATCTCTTAAGATAGTCCTGTTGGAAAGAGAGTGATTGGCCTGTAATTCTTGTTTGTTGTCTTCTTTTATCTCAGAAGTCTGCCCATCTTTGCCTCTGATTCCTATGGACCCAAATAGTAGTTTGAAGGCAGAATAGTTACACAGTAACCAGGTAAAACAAGAGTGCATTCATGAGAAGAAAATGTAATGTTGATGATGAGTCATTGCCATTTCGTTTCAAGGCCAAAAGAAAAGCGTCCCTCTATTTTTCTATTATCCCATTGTATAATTTATAAAACATAGACTTGTTTTTAATAGTCAGGAAGAGTGCCCAGTGCGCCCTCAAGGTGTGCACCTGAGGTCTTCCCTTGGCATCAGAGCCCCTTTGGGGAGATCCAAAGTCACCCAGCCGTTTCTAAGATGCTCTGGAGGTCAGGTCCCTGAGCTTAAAGGTCTTGACATTTTAGTCCTGGGAAAGGAAATTAGGACATTATTTCATTTAATATATGTATTTTCTAGGTGAAGAAATCAAAACTCATAGTAACTAAACGATGTGCTCCACAGTCACGTATTAAGTTAGTAGGCAAACTGGTCCTGAGTTTCTTGCCTGCTTGCCAGGCCAGCGCTCTTTCCATAGCTAAATTCTTTGTAAAACCCTCTTTGTGAAGCTGTAAGTTAAATCAAGTCTCTCTTAGTCTTAGGTGTGCTCCATGTGCAGTTAGGTCCCTGGTAATTTCTTAAAGGACCCCAGTGAATGGGTGTGAGGATAGTGGTCCCGCAGCCTAAATAGGAAAAAATAGAGAGTGAATGAAAATAACAACAGCAGCAGCTTCCCAAGAACCTTGATGAAGCACTTACTAGCGGCAGGGACTATACCAAGAGCTTTATATGCTTCTTATTTAAACCTCATAACCACCCTGGAAGCTGGGTATGGCAATCCTTTCCTATTTCACATTTGAAGAATCATGGCTCAGAGAAGGGAAGAAACTTGCATGAAGTCACCCCAGGCCTGAGTAACCAAAGCAATGTGTATTTGAAGTCCTCTTCTGATTCCAAAGCCCATTTCCTCAGAAAAACCTACAGCATTTTGTTAATGTGTGATAGTGGCGTCGAAATGAGTTAGGTGTATGAACTTCATGTAAGTAACCTTAGCAGTAAGATGCTCTCTCTTCCTGTTCCCAAGGACTGTGTTTCATTCAATACAAGTACTCACTGTTCATCCATGACAGTTGGGAGTTAATCCCCAATATAAAAACAAATAGCTCATTTTCTCCCTTCCAGAGCCAGCAGCTTTACAAAGACACCCTCTGGAAGAAATCTCTCGGTATCCTTGAGATGAGTTTTCCTACCTTTCTTTAAAACTAGAGAACCTCCTTCTGGTTTACTGGCAGTCTGCACCCTGGGTGAAGGGGCTCAACACTCCTGCAAGTGGACTCCCCCTGGAGAATCCAGAAGGTGGAATCATATGAAATGGACGTATTTTAGATGAAAAAAAAACAGTCAAATAGGACCTCCCTGATGGTCCAGTTGTTAAAACTGCTTGCCAGTGCAGAGGACATGGGTTTGACACCTACTCTGGGAGGATTCCACATGCTGTGGTGCAACTAAGCCTGTGTGCCACAGCTGCTGACCCTATCCTACGAGAGATGCCACCGCAATGAGAAGGCTGTGCAGTGCAACTGGAAGAAGCCCACACACAGCAAGGAAGACCCAGCGCAGCCAAAAATAAAATAAATACATTTAAAATAATGGTCAAATATCAGTCATTTCATATGGTTCAATCCAACACATTACAGGGACTTTCAAAAAAGCCAAAGTTAGTGTGAAATAAAACTCAACTTTTCTTATGCTTAAAGCTTAAATTTATAAACAATACTTTTACCAAGTAATAATTACATGCACTTTGGGCTTTTCTGGTGGCTCAGCCTGTAAAGAATCCGGAGAACCCAAGGAGGCTTGGGTTCGATCCCTGGGTCAGGAAGATCCCATGGAGAAAGGAGTGGCCACACACTCCAGTATTCTTGCCTGGAGAATTCCATGGGCAGAGGAGCCCTATGGACCACAGTCCACGGGGTCGAAAAAGAGTTGGACTCGACTGAGCCACTAACACTTTCTGTCCTTCACTCACACTAGGATAATTATTAAGTAATATATTGGAAAGTACATGACTTTTGAACCAGAACTTGTTCTTGACTCTTGTCTCTACAGTGAGCAAGTAATGCGGGATGTGAATCAACTTTACTTTGTTTTCTTTTTTTCCTAGCATAGAGCTGAGGATTCAATGACACCACGTTTAGGACATATTTCATAATCTGAAGTTGCTACATACCCGATAGTATTGTTACCACTTCATTTATTTGCTAGACTCCTCCAGGTATAAAACACAGTATCACTGTCTCCACTGGATATATGAGAAAACGAGGTCAGAAGTTCATGCCTCACCCATCGTCACTGGTTTGTCAGCAGGAGAGCTGCAACATCTACGCTCATTTTCTGTTCTCAAGCTCTCCATCACTAAGGTCCTCATCTTAAGAAGCATCACTTTGCTCTTTATGAGGATATCTCGAGTTACAATACACTGTAGTGGTTGTGAAAGCTTCAATTTATATAATATGTCTCAGGGATGTTGCTTCACAACACCCCATTTGATTGATATCATTGTATCTGCAGCTAGAAAACTGAAGCTCAAAGGTTAATAACTTGCCTCTGTCCATCCACCCAGTCCAGTGGAGGAGGTGCAACTTGAATCCCCTCTGGGCAGGCTTCATAGCCTGCACTTAGTCGCTACTTGATTAAAGCATATAATGCCTTTAAAATCGGAAAAGTTATTAAAGTAGTCCGTGGCGGCCCAGGAGAGCGGGCCGGAGACGTACCTGAGCCAGCTGCCAGCGCGGGTCGCCCTCGCCCCCCGGGCCCGGGCTGACTGGCAGGGCCGGGCTGCCAGGCAGCAGGCACGCGGCGCACAGCAGGGCCAGCCGCATAGCTGCCTCCTTGCACTTTCGGGGCATTTGGTGTGCTGTGCCGGAGGCTGGAGAAATTTATAAGGCTCCTTACCCTTGAATGTGGAAACAGGTGACTCATTTGAGTGTTTTCTTTGTTTGGAACGTCTTACGGAACTTTGAAAAGCGTGTTATCTTTCATTAATGACAACGAGGAAGTATTATGCTCTTATTGCCAGGAAGCACACAACAGATTTGTCTTTCAAAGGGTTCCCCCTCCCCCCAACTTGTCTTCTGTATAAATTTAATCCATGAGAAGACATATTTTCTTTGCCAGAATCAAATTGCTACTTGTTTGTTTGTTTTCATTTTAAAGCCTTTATTTGTGCATTCATTTTTGGCTGTGCTGGGTCTTTGTTGCTGCGCAGGGTTTTCTCCGGCTGCAGCCAGTGGGGCTACTCTCTGGCTGCGGTGCGCAGGCTTTTCATCACGGTGGCGTCTCTTGTTGCTGAGCACAGGCTCTAGGGGGTGCAGGCAGCAGGAACTGTGGCACCGGGGCTCAGCGGCTGGGACCCCTGGGCACGAAGCACAGGCTCAGTACTTATGACAGATGGGCTTAGTTCCTCTGCTTCCCAGATAAGGGATTTAACCATGTCTCCTGCATCGGCAGGCAAATTCTTTACCATCCAGCTACCGGGGAAGCCCTCAAGTTGCTGCTTAGACATGTCTTCTCAATGAAAAAATCGAGAGGGCATTATAAACAGGACAACTGTATTTTAAACAATATTTTAAAAAAATGAAACGCATAGAAAAATACTAACACATAAAACATGCAAATAGTTAAGTCATGATGAAGCAAACACTGTAACTGTCTCCAAAGTCACAGAGGGGAAGTCATATTGTTTACATTGTGCACATTCCTGAGTATACTCTGCTGTAGCACATTATTTCTGAATTTTCTGCGGTTAGCTTAAAATGTATTTTGCTTTGAACTTTTGCTTTATTGCCTGTGTTTAGTCATGCTGATTCTGTGCCTTTTGTAAAAGAATGTTGCCTATAGCCTGAAGTATATAGGGTAGCCTATTCTTAAGGCTCTGGCTTTTAAGAGTCCATTCATTTAGAGATTAAAGAGTTGCAGAAGAAACAATAGTATTTGTCCTGTTGGAAGTTTACAGGAACATTGTGACTGACCTACATGGGCAGCTGCAAGAACAAACGATTCCTCCATCAAGAAGTTGGCAATAACCAGCCATGCCCCTCTCTCATCTCGCCTTTAAAAGTGATTTGCTGAAACCCTTCGAGGAGCTGGGGGTTTTTCAGATACAAGCCACCTGTCTCCTTGCATGATCCTGCAATCAACTTTCTGCTCCAATTACTGATGTTTTGGTTTGTTTCATTTCCCTTGCATTGGGCACGTGAACTTGTGTTTGGTAACAATAGCTTCAGATGATTTTTTTCAAAAGAGGGAATATCAAGTAGATCAGGTGAATATTTAGAGCAAGGGGCATCAGGAAGAAAACTTTTCTTAAAACCAGCTACAAATGCTTCCTAAATTGTTTTGATAATTCTTTCTTTGTAGATATATTTTTATTCATCATAGCAATTCTCTCTTTTGTGCGTAAGACTTCACTCAGGAAAGAAAACTTTTTCCTGATCTGTCTTTTAGCTAGCACCATTAAGTATATTTCTATGTCCCCAAATTTATGTTGTTGTTTAGTTGCTAAGTCATGTCTGACTCTTTTGAGATACCACTGGACAGTAGCCTGACAGGTTCTTTTGTCCCTGGGATTTACCAGGCAAGAATATTGCAGTAGGTTGCCATTTCCTTCTCCAAGGAATCTTCCTGACCCAGGGATCCAACCCACATCTCCTGAATTGACAGGCAAATTCTTTACCACTGAGTTACCTGAGAAACCCTTGCCCAAATTTACTCATTCATAAAACAAAAACATTTATTTATCCGTTATATGTGCTTGGTCCTAGGGATAAAGGAGTCAGTATACTCTGAACTCAATGATCTTGTAGGGAGATATAATGGAATATCTTACAGAGCTTAAGTTAAATATTAAAGTAAAAATATGTGTAGAGTCATTTGTTGCTAAATCTGGAAAACTCATTTTGGTCCTTATCGCATTTGATCACAGACGGGCAATTGATGCCTGTCTTCTTTCGTGAAAGGCTGTCTTCCCTGGGATTTTGTGGTAATACATTCTTTTGTTTTTTCTTCTATTTTGATCCTGATTTTCCTGTTTAAACTTCTCTCGTGTCCACCTTGGTGGACTTTAAGTTTCCGTCAGTGGCCTTTACTTCTTGTGCTATGAACATTCCTTCGGTTCAGTTCAGCTCAGTCTCTCAGTCATGTCCGACTCTTCGCGACCCCATGGACTGCAGCACGCCAGGCCTCCCTGTCCATCACCAACTCCCGGAGTCCACCCAAACCCGTGCCCATTGAGTCGGTGATGCCATCCAACCATCTCATCCTCTGTGGTCCCCTTCTCCTCCCGACTTCAACCTTTCCCATCATCAGGGTCTTTTCAAATGAGTCAGCTCTTCGCATCAGGTGTACTGGAGTTTCAGGTTCAGCATCAGTCCTCCCAGTGAATATTCAGGACTGATTTCCTTTAGGATTGACTGGTTGGATCTTCTTGCAGTCCAAGGGACTCTTAAGTCTTTTCCAACGCAACAGTTAAAAAGCATCAGGTCTTTGGTGCTCAGCTTTCTCTATTAAGACTG
>SJYV01037607.1:0-12347 GCA_006410875.1 Neotragus pygmaeus | reverse complement strand
GTTCATTTGCTGGAATCTTTAGTTGTGGCCTATGGGATCTAGTTCCTTGACCAAGGACCAAACCCTGGCCCCTTGCATTGGAAGCATGGAATTTTAACCACTGGGCCACTAGCAAAGTCCCATTATAAACTTTTTTAAAAGAAAAAAAAAAGGTATAAATAATTATTAAAAGAGAATATTACTAAAAGAACTCTCACAGGAGAGAGTAAGATAAATTTTCTGTATTTTCTAGAATAAAATCCCGTGAGTGATTATAATATTGGGGAAAAAGTCTGATTGAGTTAAAGGTTCGTAAGTAAGTGAAATCGCTCAGTCGTGTCCGACTCTTTGCGACCCCATGTACTGTAGCCTACCAGGCTTCTCTGTCCATAGGATTTTCCAGGCAATAGTACTGGAGTGGATTGCCATTTCCTTCTCCAGTAAATTTCATAGTCCTATTCAAAAAGTGTTGATTTAGAACCAACTGTATTCCAGAAACTCTGGCAGCTGCTTTATTTTTCATCCAGTTTAATCCCCACAGTGATACCATAAAAAATATTATTTTCTTTTCAGATGATGAAAGCAAGCCTCAGTAAGCTAGAGCTTCCTTGCCCAAGGATATTTAAAAATCTCCTGGCTCCAAATTTCAAGGAAAAAAAAGCATCATCTGAATCCTGTTTTCCCCTAGTAATTAAATTATTCAGTTCTCACAATCACTAATAGTATGCTAACCAAGTGTTGTCTATGGGAACATTTACATTAAAAAGACAAATGATTTGGAAGTAATGTATCAAAACAGCCAGCTCATGCATTGCAATTACATAATTTGTATATAAATGGATTTGCTTAGGTAAGCATTCTCCTTATGGGTTTGCCCTGTGATAGTAATTTGCTTAGCTAGCCCTTTTTTCAGGAGATAGCTCAAAGGTAAACATCAACTCATGTCTCAGCAATTATCTAATTAATGAAGTCCCTATCAATTTAGATTTATCTTCTTGCCATTATATGAATATACTATAATTATTATAGTTTAATGTAGTTATACTAGAAGAGATCAGTTTGTCTTGGGTTTTGAAGGTTGTGTAACACTACGTCTGTGTCTCAGAAAGTGGTAAACATTATGGAAAACACATTTGCTCATTTTTTCATGGTTCAAAATAAGGAAGCACTTTTGATGTTAAACTGTTTACATCAGAAAGTTAATAAAGCTTTACAATTTTTAATATCCTTTAACACTCAGAGAAAAGAATTAAGCAATCAATGCTGAAGTTCCTGTTTTAATATCCGAAAGAACAGACCTCATATTGGTTGAAAAGCAAGCCACACTTTTTGCCTCGCTTTAAACCTGTTTGATTGATTAATGAAATCTTTTCAAAGAGAGGAAGGTCTTGCTGTGTAGTTCCTCTGGACTATGCCTGGAGGAAGTAAAGCTTAAAGGGAGCAGTTTCTATGGAAGAAAGATGAGACTTTTATTAGCACTGTGTCTGCAGTTCAGCATCTTCTTGCTTGCAGGAACCCACGTGCTGGGAAGGCCTGGATGGGAACATGCAGTGTCATAGGCTCGGTATCCAGTGAGAGGGGAATGGTTCTTTCCCCTTCATCCTCATGCAGAAAGGCATGGACCAAATCCGTGATGGGTAGAGCAAGCTGCAATTTAAAGAGCTAAACAGATACCTAATTAAGCATGAGTTAATGGAACCAAATTCATGGTCATTGACACACTGTTCAGTTCAGTTCAGTCGCTCAGTCGTGTCCAACTCTTTGCGACCCTATGAATCGCAGCACGCCAGGCCTCCCTGTCCATCACCAACTCCCGGAGTTCACTCAGACTCAAGTCAGTGATGACACACTGTAATTGTAGCTAATTTCCATGCCAGTGAGAACACTGATCTCAAGCAAATTCTAGCCATTGAAGATCAGTTCTGCTCTTCTTCTGGATTGAATTGAAACATATCCATCTAAAAACCCAGCTAAGAGGCTTACCTTTCCATGTTCTCAAATCTCTCTCTGATACTTCACAGAGTGTCTTCTTCATAAAAGTTTGATGCTCTACACATGCATTTCTCTGTCCCCAAAGACTGTAGGAAAGAAAAAAGAACCAAGACATAGGTTAGTTTCATGGAAACCTTGAAGGGAAAGATGAGAAGGTATTCTACTCTTTCAGGTTATTTCAAAGGAATAAAAAGAAAGGAAGAAAACAATAGCACATACCTTTAGGTAAAGTCATTCTCCGTTCTCCTGTATAAATCTCTGATTATGACCCTGCTGATCTATCCTATTCCCCAGGAAACACCTGCCTCTCCAGTCCAGTTGGCCCTTTGTTGGTTAATGTCGGTGCATCAAGGGGAAATCGCATTTCCTCAGTGTTAGATGTTTCTTTGTTAAGAGCTGTATCACGTTCAGGCATTTTTCTTTCCTTTCTTTGATGGATGAAAAATGCAGGATGATGAGAAAGCCCTGATTGACATCACCAGATTACCTTTGAATTATAATGCATTCCATTCAGATCACTAAGGCTTGAATATGCCTTAGGCTGAGAGACCTAATTGGAATTTTCTTTTGCAGTTCCATTTTCCTCTGAAGGGTTACAGCTAATAGATGGAGAAAGGGTATTCCAGAACATTATATTTAATTTGGTGGGATTGTCCATTTTGTAATATTCATGTCTGTCAGTCCCTTTATACACTTCTTGTGTTGATGCCTCAATTGCCTTCTTTTTTTAAGGCACATAATTCCATTATCAAATATGCTTTATTTCCCCTGTAATGTCTTTTCCTTTGGAGTTGTAGGAAATTGTTCTCATTTTGGTTTTTAAAATAAATAATCAGTGACTTTTTGGTAATTATACTTATTACCTTTTGAAATGTAGTAAAATTTTGGAAGTGGTTCCCCGCCAAAATTCTTAAGACCATGGGAGTAAAGGTTTATAACCAGTAGGTTCCTTTTCATGCCTTTATTTCCCCAACTTTCAGTTAACATTGAAGTTTCCCTGCTTGCATTTGGTAATCAGGTTGCTCATAGCCTGGCCCTTCCACTGTTCTCCCCCTACTCTAGGTTCTGTGGGTATCATGTTTCCACACCCAGAAATCAGAAATTGTTCTGATGTGAAGCAGTAACTTGCAGAAATTCCAAGGGGATGAAAAGTCCAAGTGAGAATTAGTGTATCTAGGTTAATACAATGTAACAAATGGTTTTAAAAAATGAGGCAAAAATATTTTCCACAAAAACAAACAGAGGCAAAATGTCAGAGGGGTCAAAATAGAACATTCATGACTTGGCCTGGAAAACACAAAGAACTAAGGATTGAATCTTGGACCTAAACTCCTTTGACCAAGATTCAGGCAGTCAGGAGACCTAAACTGCTTGAACCCTGGTTAACTGATTAATTCTTAACCCTACTGAGTACTGGTGAAAGCAGTAAAAATGACCAACCCGAGCCCTGAACTCATGGAACTTACAGTTTATTGGGGGAACATAGTATTATTCAAGTAATTACGTTACTTACATTCAAGTGTGAACAGGGCCACGAAGGAAATGAGTGGCTTTTACATTTTTCAATCACTGAAAAAGTTAAAAGAAGAAGCATGTTCTGTGACACGTAAAAATTATATAAAATTCCAAGTTTCATTTAAAAATTTTATTTGAGTGTAGTTACTTTACAGTGTCGTGTTTCTACTGTACAGCAAAGTGAATCCGCTATACATAAACACATACCCCCTCTTTTTTGGATTTCCTTCCCATTTAGGTCACCACAGAGCACTGAGCTGAGTTCCCTGTGCTATGCAGTAGCTTCTCATTAGTTTTCTGTTGTATACATTTATCAATAGTGTACATGTCAATCCCAGTATCCCAATTCATCTCACCCTCCCCTTACCCCCTTAGTATCCATACGCTTGTTCTCTGTATCTTTGACTCTATTTCAGTATCCATAATTATAGCTTTACTGGCACACAGTCACACTCACTTGCTTGTGTATTGTCTAGGGCTACTTTTTCACAACAATGACAGAGTTGAATAGTTGTGACTGAGCCCATACTGGGCTTCCCTGGTGGCTCAGAGGTTAAAGCGTCTGCCTGGAATGCAGGAGACCTGGGTTCGATCCCTGGGTTGGTAAGATCCCCTGGAGAAGGCAATGGCAACCCACTCCAGTACTCTTGTCTGGAGAACCCCATGGAGGGAGGAGCCTGGTGGGCTACAGTCCATGGGGTCACAAAGAGTCGGACACGACTGAGCAACTTTACTTTCACTCTTACTTTCCATACTGAATACAAAGCCTAAAATATTTACTATCTGACCTTTTACAGAAGAACTTTGTCGACTCTTGCTCTGAGGGAATGAGATTTAAAGTTTATTTTGTTCCCTTGGTAAAGGAAAGCATTGGTTGTAGCACTTATAAAAAGAGTACCTAGAAGCTGTAGACCTTATTTCTGTAAAAATTGCAATTATTACTGGGACTGAATAAATGGAAATACAAGAAAATCAAGGGAGTTTTACAGAGAAAGCTGTTTTTCTCAGAAGAGAAGCCAAGACTGTGTGTTTGATTATTTTAATGAATTTTCTGTTTTTCTCCTGAACTATTCCTTTCTAGCTCATAATATATTTATATATATTTGATTGAGAATAATTTTGACTTTTTTTTCTCACTTACCAGGTTCAAATTACAGGAAATGAAATTGGTTAGCAGCTGGTGTATATTACAGTTTCACTGAATCATTATTTTATTTAAATAAGAACCTGTTTATGCTGTGTGTTGATTTTAATTTAATGAAGGGAAACTATGAGAAACTGGAGAAAATGATGGAAAAGTGAAGAATAAGATGATGAAGACATGGGTTTTAGAGCTGTGGGATTAAGGAACTACAAGTAAGTTGTTTAACGTCTTTTAACCTTCGTTCCATTACTCTAAAACCAGTATAGCGGTACCTCTTTTATTTATTTATTTATTACTTTGCATACTGTATTGGTTTTGCCATACATTGACATGAATCCTCCACGGGTGTACATGAGTTCCCAATCCTGAACCCTCCTCCCACCTCCCTCCTCATATCATCTCTCTGGGTCATCCCAGGGCACCAGCCCCAAGCATCCTGTATCCTGTATCGAACCTAGACTGGGAATTTGTTTCTTACATGATAGCATACATGTTTCAATGCCATTCTCTCAAATCATCCCACCCTCTCCCTCTCCCACAGAATCCAAAAGTCCATTCTATACATCTGTGTCTCTTTTGCTGTCTCGCATACAGAGTTATCATAACCATCTTTCTAAATTCCGTATGTATGCATTAGTGTACTGTATTGGTGTTTTTCTTTCTGGCTTACTTCACTCTGTATAATCAGTTCTAGTTTCATCCACCTCATTAGAACTGATTCAAATGTATTCTTTTTAATGGCTGAGTAATACTCCATTGTGTATANTCATAACCATCTTTATAAATTCCGTATGTATGCATTAGTGTACTGTATTGGTGTTTTTCTTTCTGGCTTACTTCACTCTGTATAATCAGTTCTAGTTTCATCCACCTCATTAGAACTGATTCAAATGTATTCTTTTTAATGGCTGAGTAATACTCCATTGTGTATATGTACCACAATTTCTTAAACATTCGTCTGCTGATGGACATTTAGGTTGCTTCCATGTCCTGGCTATTATAAACAGTGCTGCGATGAACACTGGGGTACATGTGTCTCTTTCAATTCTGGTTTCCTCAGTGTGTATGCCCAGCAGTGCGATTGTTGGGTCATAAGGCAGTTCTATTTGCAGTTTTTTAAGGAGTCTCACACTGTTCTCCATAGTGGCTGTACTAGTTTGCATTCCGATCAACAGTTTAAGAGGGTTCCCTTTTCTCCACACCCTCTCCAGCGTTTATTGCTTGTAAACAGAATATCTGTTTTCCTTCCACAGTACTATCTCTTATGGGCTTTCCAGGTGGCACTCATGGTAAAGAACCTCACCTGCCATTGCAGGAGACTCAGGAGTCTTGGGTTCAATCCCTGGGTCAGGAAGATCCTCTGAAGGAGGGCATGGCAACCCACTCCAGTCTTCTTGCCTAGAGAATCCCTTGGACAGAGGAGCCTGATGGGCTGCAGTCCTTAGGGTTACAAAGAGTCGGACATGACTGAAGAAACTTAGCACGCACACGCTGTCTCTTATGGAATTTTAGATAAGATATCCTCTAAGAAAACATTTCAGTCTGAATCAAAAGAAAATCATATACTATGAATATGTAATACATTTTAGATAGATGATTTTACTTTTAGAAGGTCTTTTTTTAAACAGATTTCAAAAGTAGATTTCAAAAGTAGATTTTTAGGGGGATAGGAATACATCTAAATGCTTAGTCACAAAGCCTTTTATTTATAAATACAGGATTAGAAAAGTTACATATTGCTTAGTTTGCTCCTAGATAGAAATATTGAGGACAATAAAAAAGTCATCTCAATCAAAGCATGCTAAACTTAATCTATAGTAATTTTAGAGCAAATTAACTGTAGATTTCTTATGATTACACTCTGTTATCAGGTATTAGAATGACATACACAAATATCGGAAATTAGCATTTACATCACTATATCAAGTCTAACAAATTTATTTATTGCTAAATGTGTTTTCCAGGAAGAATACAGAGTTGGATCAAAAAGATAATTGGACCAGTGTTCTTGAATGTGGTTTAGATGGCATGTAGAAGAAGCCTTCATGTAGATTTAAAGCTAATGACCTAGGAAGGTATGTGCTTTGAGTTTTCCCAGAGACGTGAAGTATTTTTAAGCTGTCTCTATTCTTATTTGGATGCTTCTGATATCACAGACTACCAATTGGTATGGGAGCTGCTGCTGCTGCTAAGTCACTTTAGTCATGTCTAACTCTGTGTGACCCCATAGACAGCAGCCCACCAGGCTCCCCCGCCCTGGGATTCTCCAGGCAAGAACACTGGAGTGGGTTGCCATTTCCTTCTCCAATGCATGAAAGTGAAAAGTGGAAGTGAAGTCGCTCAGTCATGTCCAACGCTTTGCAACCTCATGGGCTCCTCCATCCCTGGGATTTTCCAGGCAAGAGTCCTGGAGTGGGGTGCCATTGCCTTCTCCGGTATGACAACTAGCTAACGCTAAGTATCTGTGGCAAGCTGGGTGAAGCCAACTGCTCTCCCATATATAATCATCTTCTTGCTTCACATTTCTTGTCATCATTTTTGTGACTGATCTATCTAATAGAGATTATCTTCCCATTTAGTGTATTCATCTTGGCTATTTGTGTGATTCTGAATAAAATTTTCAGTTTCAGCCCTTTGTATGCATAAAGTTAAGAAAGCAACATACTTCCTTCACTTATTTTGTGTCTTTGAATAGTAATTTGAATTGACACACTTTTGTGGTGAATTTTCAGGTAAAAAATTTAACAAAAAGATATTTTTAAGAAGCCATACAAGTTTGAGTCAACTGAAGTTATCTTTGGGTAAAAGCTGACTCAAAATGTTTAAAGTTCCTATCTTGAAAGAAACATATAAAGGCAGGAAATTTAAGACCACCTAGTGATTTTTAATATCACAGGGAAAAGTTTTATTTATTTTTGGTGTCTTTTTCCCTTTAGAAAAATAGATTTTAAATGCTAATAAAGCCCACTCCAACTTCCTCTGAAAGTGAAAAAGCAGCTAGAGGTGCAGTATTCATTTAATGGTGAGTATATGAAAATGGCATCTGGTCCCATCACTTCATGGGAAATAGATGGGGAAACAGTGGAAACAGTCTCAGACTTTATTTTTTTGGGCTCCAAAATCACCGCAGATGGCGATTGCAGCCATGAAATTAAAAGACGCTTACTCCTTGGAAGGAAAGTTATGACCAACCTAGATAGCATATTCAAAAGCAGAAACATTACTTTGCTAACAAAGTCTAGTCAAGGCTATCGTTTTTCAAGTGGTCATGTATGGATGTGAGAGTTGGACTGTGAAGAAAGCTGAGTGCTAAAGAATTGAGAGTCCCTTGGACTGCAAGGATATACAATCAGTCCTGGGTGTTCTTTGGAAGGACTGATGCTGAAGCTGAAACTCCAGTACTTTGGNTGGGCTCCAAAATCACCGCAGATGGCGATTGCAGCCATGAAATTAAAAGACGCTTACTCCTTGGAAGGAAAGTTATGACCAACCTAGATAGCATATTCAAAAGCAGAAACATTACTTTGCTAACAAAGTCTAGTCAAGGCTATCGTTTTTCAAGTGGTCATGTATGGATGTGAGAGTTGGACTGTGAAGAAAGCTGAGCGCTAAAGAATTGAGAGTCCCTTGGACTGCAAGGATATACAATCAGTCCTGGGTGTTCTTTGGAAGGACTGATGCTGAAGCTGAAACTCCAGTACTTTGGTCACCTCATGTGAAGAGTTGACTCATTGGAAAAAACTCTGATGCTGGGAGGGATTGGGGGCAGGAGGAGAAGGGGACAACCGAGGATGAGATGGCTGGATGGCATCACTGACTCAATGGATGTGAAGCAGAGTGAACTCCGGGAGTTGGTGATGGGCAGGGAGGCCTGGCGTGCTGCAGTTCATGGGGTCGCGAAGAGTTGGACATGACTGAGCGACTGAACTGACTGAACTGATATGAAAATGGCAGCATCCTAGGGAGGGAGTTCAATGGTGTAAATGTTTTTAAATGAGGATATTAAAGGTTTTTTTCTTGACATATTCAAGACAACATATATAGAAAAGAGTATAACCGTTGCAATTGGGTGAAAAGATAGAACTGGTCTCTTGGAATATTATTTTGACATATCTTTATTTTTCCCTGATAGGCCTCAAATAAATCATCAATTAAATATATGCCAAATCTTGCTTTTTGAAAAAAGCTATGCGTAGTTTTATTTATCAGATAGTAATTTTCAAAGGTTTTTTTTTTTTTTATGTGCTTACTCTTCTCTGAAAACTCTACTTTATCTTCTTTCTTCATTTCCTAGTTTCACAGCTCTGCCATTGGCCTTATTTTCTCAATCTTCAGTCATCTCAGTTGTTTCTGGTGCACAGAATACTGTGTTGCCCACCACTCCCCTCCATGCACACGACACACGAGTGTCCAGACTGGAGCTTTAGTTACTTATAGTTCCTTCCCTAGCGCTTTACAGAGTTGCTCACAGCCATTCGGGTAAACTCTCTTGAGATCCATGTTATCTGAGCTGACCATCTCTTGTAATGCTTAAGAGTTTAAAACAAGTCAAGAGAAAAATTGAATTAAGTTTCCTCTCTATACTAAGAAGTAAAAAGTAAAATGCCTTCCACGTTCTTAAATTCTGTCTGAAAGCTTTTCTTTGTGAACTTGCTCTTAATTTCACTATACCTAAAAATTCCCTTAAGACCAACTGGTAGTTGTAAAGTTTAATTTTAAAAAAGATGATGACATAGTCCCCCTTAAAAAAAATCAGGAGATATTAAAAACAAAGTATTTAGGAGACTTCCCTAGTGGTCCAGTGATTAAGACTCCTCACTTCCAATGCAGGGGGCTCAGGCTTGATCCCTGGTCGGGGAACTAAGATCCCACATGCTGCATGCCGGGGCCAAAAAAATTTTTTTAAGTAAAATAAAAGTTAAAAATGTAACAAAACAAAACATATTTGGTGTACTCTCTATGCAAAATTGTAGTCTCACTTTGTCCTGTAGTATGTGCCACATCCATCCTTGAGATGGTATATTCAGTTTTAGATGGTGCCTAAAACTGATACATGAGATCCGAACATTGATGGATGAGGTTAAAATTACAGTCCAGCCTTGGATGAGGGGCTCACAGAAACCTATTTATGCTGGAGGAAACAGGAGCTGGGGAAGAACTCCCCCAACAGGACAGTGCCCTGCGTATTTTTATGCACATTCACAGTTTGTGCCTGGTGGAGTGGCCAGATCCGGAGAGAGCTGTCACCTGTTGTCCCATCCCTTCCTTTTACAGCAGATTATTTTAAAGGCTTAAACTTGCATTGTAGCAAAGTTCATTAACTGTTAATTCTAGCTGAATAGTTTTCTGCTTGACCCAGGTGTAAGCACATTAAAAGGGAAATGTGGCAGGGCATTAAAAGAAGAGCGTCACCATTCTTTTAATTTACGTGGGTGTAATAATTATACACTTTGAGGGGAGAATTGGGCAGAATATTAATATATCCCATGGTGATATATTAATTCTTTTACAATTCTCTTACTTCTGTACTAGGTATACTCTTTCACCTTTGCAAAATTCAGTGTGTCATCACCTTTCATCCTTAGCTTTCCTTTGGGATGTAATCATTAGCAGTTGAGAAACTTTCACACAGTTTGCAAGTTGAAAAAAGTCATTTAAGTAACTTTAACCCATGTAAGTACTCATTTTCACTAAATATTAAGAAAAAAATGTCATCTCAGTACAAAGGCCTGTGTTTAAAATATTATCAATGAATGTTCATCTGTTGGCTAGAGAGATTCTGCCTGGCATGAGTCCATGCTTGTCTTCATGAGTGAAAAGAGAACATTTTGTATTCTACCTGCCAGGTGAGAATCTGAGTCATACCTTCCAAACTGCTGTTTTTGGAGGCAGGGAGCCAAAGAGAAATTTAAACTGTAGCAGTCTTCCTTCTCAATATAATGCATAAAATATTGACAGAGCGTGTAATATGGATGGTTTTTAATTTCCAGGTCTGGTTATAATGTTCTAATGAACAATCTAGGAGAACACAAGTTAATTCAGAACATAACTCTTGGAGGAGTGTGCTATGCCCCAAGGCTTTGGCTTGGGAGAGACCTTTGATAATATTTAGCATTTCTCCATTGAGACTTTAAAATGCACAATCTAGGTAGCTTTAGGTTAGAATTTTCATTTCCTTAGAATAGTTCTCCTCTTATTAGCATTCCCAGTTTTTTGAATATTTGTAGAATATGATTGGATTAATAAAAGGTTTTCTAGGAGACAGCTCAATTTGTTAATAGGATTTTTAGTATCAGAATTAGCATTTATAATATTATATTTTTAAACAATTGATGAATGAGTTAAATAGAGTGTACATTTTTAAACTAATGTTTTGATTATGGTTCTGAAATGGAAAACTTCACATTTTTTGAAGTAATCATGGGTTTGGTGATTCTGTTGTTTAAATTATTTCCTACTCTTATCCATGCTATGATCAAATTTTAACAGTTAACAATATTAGTATTGTTGTTCACCGTTGGTGGTCTTAGATTCAGTAAACTGTTTAAATATTCACCTTTCTTGTGTTCCAATGTGGGGGTTTTCTAATACCACCAAGCAATTAACTGAATTCTGACACTGTCTACCCAGAGATGGGGTCAGATTCCACAGGTACAGGCTCAGTCCTACAGCACAGATGCCCCGCCCCATTCCCCTGCCCCAGTTTAAGCCAGTGTTTTAAGTCCAGGTTGTCAACTCTGCTTCTCACTGGAAGTTACAGACTGGAGTTTCCAAGGACTCTGGCTTCTTGGATTGGTTAATTTGCTAGAGTGGCTGACAGAACTTCGAGCAGTGGTCCTCAGCCACTTTGAAATCAGGGTCCAGTTTTCTGGAAGACAGTTTTTCCATGGACTGGTGAGAGGGATGATTTCAGGATGATTCAATCGCATTACATTTAGTGTATACTTTCTTTCTATTATTATTACATTGTGATATGCAATGAAATGATGATACAATTCACCCTAATGCAGAATTAGATCATCAGGTATTATTAGCTTTTCATAAGGAGCATGCAGCCTAGATCCTTCTCTTGTGTAGTTTATAGCAGGGTTCCTGCTCCTGTGAGAATCTAATGCCTCAGCTGATCTGATAGGAGACGGAGCTTAGGTGGTGATGCGCAATGGGGAGTGATGGGGAGTGGTTGTAAATACAGATTCACTAGCTTGCCACTCACCTCTTGGTGTGTGGCCTGGTTCATAAAATGCCAGGAACCATTACCAGTGTTAGGGACCCCTGACTAAGACACATTTTCCGACTAGATTACTGATAAAACTCAGGAACATCTGGAAGGAAGCTATGCCTTAGGCAAGGTCAGAGGAAAGGTCACAGAGCTTCCCTGCCCACCCCAGCTGCCCCATCTGCCCAGCCCCTCCACATGTCACCAATCTGGAAGCTCTCTGAACCCCCATCCTTTCGGGTTTTGATGGAGGCTTCATAAACATGGTTGATTAAATCATTGGCCATTGTTGACTGAACTCCATCTCTAGCCCCTTCCCTCCTACCCAGAGGTGGGGGTGGGGTCATGGGGGAGGTTCTGACCCTCTAATAGCAGAGTTGGCTCCCTTGACAACCAGCCTCTATCCTTAGGTTTCCAAAAGCTGTCTCATTAACATAACAGAGATACCTTTGTCCTCATTTCAAAAACCAGGATGAAGACCTAATACAAAGTATTTTTTTT
>SJYV01037605.1:26744-48910 GCA_006410875.1 Neotragus pygmaeus | reverse complement strand
AGACTCTGATGCTGGGAGGAGTTGGGGGCAGGAGGAGAAGGGGATGACCGAGGATGAGATGGCTGGATGACATCGCGGACTCGTTGGGCGTGAGTCTGTGTGAACTCTGAGAGATGGTGATGGACAGGGAGGCCTGGCGTGCTGTGATTCATTGGGTTGCAAAGAGTTGGACATGACTGAGGGACTGAACTGAACTGAACTGATTGATAAGTTTGATCTTGTTGCCATTTAGTTTGCTGTTTTGGGTTCAGGTTTATACACCTTTTCTGCATTTTCTGTCTAGAGAAGATCCTTTAGCATTTATTGAGTTGGTTTGGTGGTGCTGCATTCTCTAAGCTTTTGCTTTTCTGTACAGTTTTTGATTTCTCCTTCATATTTGAGTGAGATCCTTGCTGGGTACAGTAATCTGGGCTATGTGTTTTTCTCTTTTATCACTGAAAGTATGTCCCGCCATTCCCTTCTGGTCTGAAGAGTTTCTATTGAAAGATCAGCCGTTATCTTTTTGGGAATCCTCTTGTGTGTTATTTGTTGTTTTTCCCTTGCTGTTTTTAGTATTTGTTCTTTGTGTTTGATCTTTGTTAATTTCATTAATATGTATCTTGGGTGTTTCACCTTGGATTTATCCTGTTTGGGGCTCTCTGCCATTGTTAGACTTGGGTAGTTATTTCCTTCCCCATTTTAGGGAAGGTTTCAATTATTATCTCCTCAAGTATTTTCTCATGGTCTTTCTTTTTGTCTTCTTCTTCTGTGACTGCTATGATTCGAATGTTGGGGCATTTGACATTGTCCCAGAGGTCTCTGAGGTTGTCCTCATTTCTTTTAATTCTTTTTTCCTTTTTTCCTCTCTGTTTCATTTATTTCCACCATTCTATCTTCCACCTCACTTACCTTATCTTCTACCTCCGTTATTCTACTGTTGGTTCCTTCCAGAGTGTTTTTGGAGGGAGTGGTTTTGTTTCCTCCAGAGTGTTTTATAAATGCAATAAATCTCATTTATTGCATTATTCATTATTTATTGACTCTTTTTTATTTCTGCTAGGTCCTTGCATCTTCTCAATCCTTGTCTCCAGTCTCTTTTCTGTAACTCCATTTTGTTTTCAAGATTTTTGATCATTTTTACTATCATTATTCTGAATTATTTTTCAGATAGACTCCCTATCTCCTCATCTGTTGTTTGGCTTGGTTGACATTTATCATGTTCCTTTACCTGCTAAATATTTCTCTGCCTTGTCATCTTGTTTAGATTGCTGTTTTGGGGGTGTTCCTTCTGTATTCTGTCATGTCCAACTCTTTGCGACCCCATGGACTACGGCCTACCAGGCTCCATTGTCCATGGGATTTTCCAGGCAATATTACTGAAGAGGATTGCCATTTCCTTCTCCAGGGTATCTTCCCTACCCAGGGATCGAACCCAGGTCTTCCACATTGTAAACAGATGTTTTACCATCTGAGTCACCAGGGAAGCACTTCTGTATTCTGGCAGTTTGTGGTTCCTCTTTATTGTGGAGGTTCCTCCATGTGGGTGGGGTGGACAAGTGGCTTGTCAAGGTTTCCTGGTTAGGGAAGCTTGTATTGGTGTTCTGGTGAGTGGAGCTGGATTTCTTCTCTCTAGAGTGCAATGAATTGTCCAGTAGTTAATTTTGAGGTGTCTATGGGTTTGGTGTGACTTTGGGCAGCCTGTATATTAATGCTCAGGGCTATTTTCCTGCATTGCTGGAGAATTTGTGTGGTATATCTTGCTCTGAAACTTATTGGCTCTTGGGTTGAGCTTGGTTTCAGTGTAGGTATGGAGGCTTTTAGATGAGCTCTTATCAATTAATGTTCCCTGGAGTCAGGAGTTCTCTGGTGTTCTCAGGTTTTGGATTTAAGCCACCTGCCTTTGGTTTTCAGTCTTATTCTTAAAATAGCCTCAAGAATTCTCCATCCATATAGCACCTATGATGAAACATCTAGGTTAATGGAGAAAAGATTCTCCACAGTGAGGGACATCCAGAAAGGGTCGCTGAGTTACATGGAGAAGAGGGAGGGGGGAGACAGATGTGACAAGGAGGAGAAGAGGGGGTGGTCAAAAAGAGAGAGACAGATCTAGCCTATAATCAGTTCCCTAAGTGTTCACCACAGCCCAGAAAACCCAAAGAGATTCAGAGTTGGGTAGAGAAGAGAAGGGGGAGGGAAGAGACAGAGGTAATCTAGGGAAGAAAAAGGAGTGTCAAAAGGGGGATAGGGCAATGAAGCCAGTAATCACACTCTGAAGTAAAAATGGGTACTGAAGATTGGATTCTTAAAGGTACATAATTGATAACAAATACGAAAAAACAAAGATTAAGAATCTAGAGTAGAAGTTAGACTCTCAAAAATACAATATTTTTAAAAAATCACAATAATTATAAAAAATATGTATGAAATTTCATTTAAATATAGGGTATTTTTGCAAGGTAATAGTAGGTTATAAAATGAAAATTAAAGGAGTAATAAAGATCTTAAAATAAAAAATTAAAAAAATTTATAAATGATAATACTAAAAATATATCTAGGAATTTCTCTGGAGCTGTTGTGGGCAGTGTGGGGTCAGTTCAGTTTCAGATAGTACCTTGTTCCAGCTTATACTTCTCACGAACAATAGGCCCCTTCCAAAGAAGTTGGTGCTAACTATGAGGTTGTAATCTGTTGCATTTGTCACTTCCAAAGAGGTTCCCTCTGTTTATTTTGGCTTCTGTTTGCAAGTCTTTTCAGTGTCTAATTTCTGCCCTGACACAAGGGGGCGAAAGTGGTCATTTAGGCTCACTTGTTCAGTCTTGCTGTGCTGTGGGGAGGGAAGAACACTGTAAACAAATATCACTTGTGGGTGTGGGGAGTGCTCGCAGTGTCTTGGTCACATTGGGTTTGCCCCCGCTCACGGCATGTGTGCTTTCCCAGCTTATCAGGCTCCAGGTTGCTCTGCAGGGGAATTGTCTAAAGCAGGCCCTGCATTATGTGAACTTCCCAGGTCTAAGCCGCTCAGGTTCAGGTTCTCAGGTACTCCTCAAAGGCACAGACTCGGTTGGTTCTGCGTTTTGTGCCCTTCCCAGGTCCAAGCAGCTCAGGTGACCAGGTGCTTGTTGAGCACACTCTCCTCAGGTGGGGTGGTGCATTTTATCACCTCTCCCATCCCAGCTGCTCAGTTTCCTGGGTACACAGTGGGAGTGCCATTTCAGTGTGCCATGTGTCTCTGGGGAGCTGATTTCTGGCTGTGAACCTCCTGGCAGATGTCAACCGTCCAGGATCCCAGGAAGACTTGGTTAGCAACTGGGAGCCTGCTCACAGTTTGGTAGAGGATGCTGTCTCTGGGGCTGAGATTGCCCCTTTTCAGCTCTGGCTGTTTCCCGCCTGCCTCCCTGCCTCTGGTGGCAGATGGGTTGGTACACAGCCAGCTAGTTCTCCTCTGGTATTTGCTTAGTCCTTGGATCTGTGAGCAGCCCATCAGTGCCTTAGGTTAGAGCTTTTCGTGGGAAAGTTCTGTCTGTCTCTCTCACTCTCTCTCTCTCTGGTTATCACACAGTTTGAGTTGCTATCTCATGTTAACTCCTCAGATTGTCCTCAGGGCATTCAGGCCCGGGGTCCCTATCCTAAGTAATGCAGCCCGCGCCTCCCTGTTCAGCCCCCACTTGCTGGTGGTGGTTGTGAGCGTCTGGGCTACTTCTTTGCTGGAAGTTGCCATTAGGCATGTAATCTGTGGGTTTTCGGAGAAGGAAATGGCAACCCACTCCAGTGTTCTTGGCTGGAGAATCCCAGGGATGACGGAGCCCAATGGGCTGCTGTCTGTGGGGTCGCACAGAGTCAGACACGACTGAAGTGACTTAGCAGCAGCAGCAGCAGCAGCTGTGGGTTTTATTTATTTATTTATTGTTCTGGTTATGTTGCCTTCTGAAATTCCAAAACTTCCCACAGACCTGCTGGTGAGAGTGTTTCCTGGTGTTTGGAAACTTCTGTTTTATGACTCCCTCCCTGGGATGGGTCTCCATCCCTAACTCTTTTGTCTCTCTTTTTATCTTTTATCTTTTGTTCTACCTCCTTTAAAAGACAATGGGCTGCCTTTCTTGCTGCCTGGTGTCCTCTGCCAGCGTTCAAAAGTTGTTTTGTGGAATTTGCTTAGTGTTCAAGTGATCTTTCAATGAATTTGTGGGGGAGAAAGTGGTCTCCCTGTCCTATTCCTCTGCCATCTTAGGACTGCCTCGCTCCAATCATTTTAAATAGAAAGAATGAACTCCTTAGTTTGGCCAAGACTCTTAATGATCTGACCCCTATCCATCTCTCTAACATCCTGCCATAAATAATTTTTGCCCCTTCCACCCATATTTACTTATACCTCCTTAAAAATGTAAGTATGCTGATTTATTTCTATANGATCTTTCAATGAATTTGTGGGGGAGAAAGTGGTCTCCCTGTCCTATTCCTCTGCCATCTTAGGACTGCCTCGCTCCAATCATTTTAAATAGAAAGAATGAACTCCTTAGTTTGGCCAAGACTCTTAATGATCTGACCCCTATCCATCTCTCTAACATCCTGCCATAAATAATTTTTGCCCCTTCCACCCATATTTACTTATACCTCCTTAAAAATGTAAGTATGCTGATTTATTTCTATAGGCTTTTACATCTTACACTCTTCTTACCTAGAATGTGTTTTCCTCGTTCTTTGTCTAGGTTAAAGCTACTCTTTACTCAAATCTTATTTCAAAATCCTGGAATTATTTCCTGACTCACTCATCCTTTTTCTTATACTGCACTCTAGAAAACATCTAGGAAACTGAAGACTTATTATTCCCCCACAGATCACAATTCTAGTCAAATCTGTATTTTTTAAAAGTCTGATAGTTAAATATTCCCATTGCCTCACTGACATAGCTCCAGAAATGAAACCAAGGATTGATAAATGGGAGATGCTCACTGTCCTATGTCCTTGGTAATGGGTTATTTAGACAGTGTGCTGCTTGCATTAATTTCTTACTCTTTTTATCATTCCAAGGAGTTTGGCCTGTCCAGAAGAAAGCAAGAAATCAACAATAAATCCAATGATTANTGGGAGATGCTCACTGTCCTATGTCCTTGGTAATGGGTTATTTAGACAGTGTGCTGCTTGCATTAATTTCTTACTCTTTTTATCATTCCAAGGAGTTTGGCCTGTCCAGAAGAAAGCAAGAAATCAACAATAAATCCAATGATTAACGTTTTACAGATGAAGAAATCAAACACAAAAGGTTAAACTCCTATCTGAGTTACAGAGCTAGTAAGTGACAAAAACCAAAATTCTACCTCTGGCAGACTGACTATAAAGCAGATGCTCTAAACCATGATAAAATATTGACTTTTACCCCTAAATGGACAATATACACACATTACACTGGAGGTGCTCACTAAATTTTGTAGTTTCTAACCTAGGCATGACTGCTACATGCATGCTTCTANTTGAGTCTAAAACCAGGCTTCTCTACTTACTACCTATGTGACACTGAGTGTGCATCTTAGCCTTTCCAAGCCACTCTAAGATAATAATTGTAATAGTACCTACTCTTTTCAGTAATTCATATGTGAGAAAGTACCTAGAACCACAATTATCAATCATTGTCAATTCTCTCTTTGAAGCACTTAATAATACTGTTTATTCTTTATAAGCATCTTTTATCTATTTTGGAAAATAAAAATGACTTCATTTTTGCTGAATCACTGAATGTGATATTTCAGCATTACTAGTTATCTTCATGCCAAAAACTTGTCATTTACAAATTATTGTTATCTGGTGTTTGACAAATGCTAAGGGACCTCTTAGTATTATTTAGCTCATATAAGTTTTATATACTTGGAAAAAACTTCCATGATATTAAAACAAAATTTTGGAAAATGATAAAGTCACATAATGAAATTTCTACATGATACCAAAAGAGAATACAAATCATGCTTATCCTTTTTATTTTTGTTCTGAGAATTGAAGGAAAAAAAGGAGAAGGAATTAAATTAGAGAAAGACGTCACTGCCTATGGCTATCATGAGTTATTAAGAGAAATTGTGATGTTTCTTTTTATCCCTGTTAGTTTAGATTCTTAACAGAAGTGTATGAGAACTGTTTTTTCATCACTCTCTGTTTGACCAATGCCAAAGAATCAATAAGCCAGACATTTGTAACAAAACAAATAAATGATGATATCACTTACCTTGGCGTATCAGGGTTGATGATTAAAAATAAACACATACATATTGGGCAGCTCTGGAATCACCTTTAGAGGCCTAAACATCTCAGGCAAATCATGAATTATGAATAAAGATGGCCTCTATGTATAATGATGGGAATTTCATTACAGATAACTAACACAAAGACCTGTACAATGAATTGTGTATATTAATATCATTATTTTTAAAAAGTATTTATTTGTCTATCTGTCATATTTAGCTTTGGTTGCACTGGGTCGTCATTGCTGCAAGCGGGCTTTCTCTAGTTGTGATGAGCAAGGGTTACCCCCTAGTTGTGGTGCATGTGATTCTCACTGTGGTGGCTTCTCTTGTTTCAGAGTACTGAGTCTCAGATACATGGACTCAGTACTTATAGCTTGTGAACCCGAGAACGTGAGCTCAGTGGTTGTGGTGCACAAGTTTAGTTGCTCTGCAGCATGTGGAATTTTCTTGGACCAGGGATCCAACCCACGTCCCCTGCACTGGCAAGTGGATTTTTAACCATTGGACAACCAGGGAAGTCCATACATCATTCGAAGTACCATGAAAGCATTGTGTCCTAAGCTTAACAGTTAACAACATTTAGTGGGGAAAATGCCATAGAGAGAAGCACTTAACTATTGAAAAAAACTGAAGTATTGATTATGTGTTTCACTTTTTCAGAAATAGAACATCTAGAAGCTTATTCCTTTTTAAACGTCAAGAGGACTTTGGTTCTTTCATGACCAAAGGGGCTACATTAGGGATGCTGGACATTATATTAGGTAGAAACAATTAAGGTTGCTAGAAAAGATTCAGATAACACTGTGTCCTGTGAGAGTCTATTTTTCTCAAAGAGCATTTCATATTTTTTACTACAGGAGCTGATTCACTGACTAAATATAGTCAGGCTGAAATTTCTGTGATTCCATTTTCTTTCGCACATGGTTACAAAATGGTTGCCACAGTTCCAGGAATCCTATTTGTATCCCAACCTATCTACATGTTTATTTAGCCAGAACTCTTTACCTGATCCTTAGGTACAAATGAAACTTATATTAAAAAGTATTTATCTTTTACCTCATATAGATTGGAGTAAGTAGAGTATAAAGGTTTGAGAAATGTGTATTGGGGAGAGCTGACCTACATTTCTGCCACAGAAGTAAAACTTGAGGTCTATATTCTTAAAAGGAATTATAGTCTCTCCATTGGACATGTTCTTCCAATGTGGTTGATACTGTGGATAACACCCACTATGTTCTCCCATTAAATGGCTCTTCAATACACTGCAAGAGAGAGATTGTGTTAGAGCATTTGCTTCAACCAATGTAGTACTCATTTCAGTTCCTGTGTCCAAATTGAATTTCAATAGACAGTATGATATGTTTTTAAATATATGTATTTGTTCAATAAATAAATGAAGCATCACATTTTTTAAAATTTATTTTTAATTGGAGGATAATTGCTTTACAATGTTATTGTGGCTTCTGCTGTACATCAATGTGAATCATCTATAAATATACATATATCCCCTCCCACTTGAGCCCCTCCCACCTCCCCATCCCACTCTCTAGGTCATCACAGAGCACTGAGCTAAGCTCCCTGCATTACGTTGATTTAGAATCCTTAGAATCATTATGATGTCAGTATTATTTCAATTATAATTGATAAGTTGGATGGACCCTCTGAATAAGACAAATTATTGAAGTTTCAGGAAAAAAAACTTTCTGTCACTTCTTAATAAAAATACAAACAGAAACACTTGTAAATATATTTAAAATCAGAATATGCAACTGCTAAAGGAAATCTAACCCATCACTACAGTTCCTTACACTTACAAATTTAGCTATGCATTAGAATATCCTGAGATAATTTTCAAAATAAACATTACAGCTCTACTTCAGTCTGGCTGAATCAAAATTTCTGGGTGGTGGTATCAATGTATCTCTACAGTCAAGTCACCAGATGGTTCTTATCCATTGGTTTTCAGACTCAATAAATAACAAGCACACAAAGTAATGTTGCACACCTTTTAAAAACTGTCTCTGTTATTTTTAATACAGTAAACTGCAAAAAAAAAAAAAGAGGGATACTAATAAAGGGTAAGTGAACCTCAGCAGGAAAATTGATATGAAATAAAACAAATAATTTTATTCTGGGAAATTTGGAGCCTCCCAGATCTCAAGGTATATGATCTGATTATACACTTGTAACACTTAAGAGGAAAAATATTTTTTTTAAGAGAGAATTGTACTTATGGAAATTAAAAAGTCTAGAAAGCTTTGATTTCCAGTTCATTGAAATTCAATTAGGCCACTTGTCTGAGAAGAAATTTCAGTTCAAGATCCTCAAAAAGTTCAAGTTCTCCTTGAGATTCAGTGCTACACAGCTACTGTTCATCAGACAGCTGAGCTTGCTGATGGGTTAATTAATCACATCAGCCCAACTGGATGGCAACAGTTTCAAATTACTCAATGGAGTGTTGTCACTGCCAATGATTTCTTATTATATACCTTGATGGCAGAGAGTTTATCATTAATGAACAAGTGGCCTCCAGAACTTGGTTAAGAGCTCTCTTAGAGACAAAAAGAATCGAATTTCCTCCCCAAATTTCTAAAATACTCTTAATAAGATGGTCTGAAACTCAGAAATATGTTAGCAATGAACAAATGTAGATTAACAACTGAAAAATATAATACATTTTAAATTCTTCAGATTAAAATATTATAATGGTAATAATTTCTGATTGACAAAGTATATTCTAAATACGGGTTGCTTTTCAATGTCTTCTCCTACATATACTGCTTTTCTTATACAGATAACTTTCCTATTTTGGCATTTTTTTTAACTTTTCCTATCATTCCACTTAAAGCAGTATAGAGTTCTCCCAACATTTTAGTGGACATCAGATTTACCATGTACTTTCTGTTATGTTTCAATGTGTCATTGTTTTTATTAACAAAAAATTGAAAATAAGCTATCAGAATTTGAATTAGGCCAACCTTTATCTTTTCACCATGTCAAGTGTAAATGATAGTGACAAAGCATCAAATACATTATTATTTCAAATGATAATATTAACTATACTGATAATGTTCAAAACTTGCCAGATGGGTAGCAGACTGATTTATTTGTTACTTTTCAAACAGTGTTTTAGTTCCTACTCAGGTTACTAGAATTTTCATTTTATTTTAACTTTTTATTCAATACAATCTCCTTAATAATTTATTGATAAATATGAAAAAATCAGAAGACAACATTTGACAAAGTCATTTTTTGCAGAAATCTGTATGTACATTATTTATTGTTATAAAAGATTTTTTTTAAATCTAAGACTCCAGTATTTTTGCCTGGACAGTACCACTGACAGAGGAGCCTGGCGGGCTACAGCCCATGGGGTTGCANCATTTGACAAAGTCATTTTTTGCAGAAATCTGTATGTACATTATTTATTGTTATAAAAGATTTTTTTTAAATCTAAGACTCCAGTATTTTTGCCTGGACAGTACCACTGACAGAGGAGCCTGGCGGGCTACAGCCCATGGGGTTGCAGAGCCAGACACAACTGAAGCTACTGAGCACACAAGACTCAAATAATAAAACAATAATGATAAGCATGGTAAAAATTGCTAATGCTTAGATAATGTTCTCTATATACCAGGTACTGTACTGTGTCAAATTGCAAGACAGATTCAATTTTATTCTGTTTTTTTACCTTGAGAGTTTCATTGCATTCTCTAAGCCTCAACATTTCATCTGTAGTACAGGTATAATAAATATAACTGCCTCATAATGTTGTGATGAATAGACATGAAAATGAAGGGAAAATGCACAGTGTAAAAGCAATATGGTAGATTGTATGATGATTATGAAGATGCTGATGGTAACATATTAACCCTGCCTTCTTTTAATTTTTTACCTGCCAATTAATCTTTTGTGTCTTTGTTATCTAGCACAGAAGCTGCAACTTTATAAATACTCAAAAACATTACGTTGAACGGAGATTATATCAATGTAGAGTCAGAGAAGATTGAAATGGATTTTTCCTTTTAATAAGAAGCCAACAAGTCTACAGCCACAGGGTATAGACACCCAAATATAAACTTATTCTGCTTATAAACCTTATTTTATTTTGAAATGTATTTTCAACCTAAGTGCTAACTTTGAGTTTTGCTTTTATGTACCAGCCCTCTATACCATATTTTTTTGTTTTAATATTTATTTTGGTTGGTCTTTCTTTATATTTTCAACCAATTTTTCACCTTTATAAATGATTTTGTTAACAAAGGATTGAAAATATATTCAATTGAAGCATATATTTTATTAATAAATAGAAGAAACATAGTTACACAAAACACACACACACACAAAAATTGTTTTGTGTATATGTGTCTGTTCTTTTTGTAGGCGATCATAGAAAAGATGTGACCATTGGTTGACTGGGTGGCTCCTCACCCTCTCCTCTGTCCTTGAAATGTACATCCTGCCAACCATTACTATGCCTTAAGAAGTGTTTGAAGGACCCAAATTTGAGAGGAGAAGACCATTTGGATTGAATGTGTGACTGAATCCAGTTAAGGCCTCTATGTAAACTGTGAAGATTTTGACTGGCAGACAGGGAGATCTACTTGTCTTGTGGGCCATCAAGAATAAGCCTGTTATGTAAGCTCCCTTGCTTATTAAACCCTCCACCTACCAGTCTTGGGCCCTCTGCCTCTTTCTTTGCTCCCTTCTTGCCCTCTCAGTATGGGGCCCAGTTTCAGATTTCACATGGGAACTCCAGAGGTTGCAAACCAACAATGCTATAGTTTGAATTACTATTTTAAAGAAGATATGGGAAGGAATCAATATCTTTGAATAAAGGGAAATACAATGTTAGCCTGTAAATGGTCTAAAAGAGAAAAAAAAAATTGCTTAGAAGTCTGAAACCAGGTAAGATTCCATCAGTGGTTTCATGTTGATGTATGGCAAAGCCAATAGAGTATTGTAAAGTAAAATAAAGTAAAAAAAAAAAATAAAGTCCTATGTGTCATTCTTTTGCTAAAAACAAACAAAATAGATCCACAACTTCTTTTCAACAAATAATAAAAGACAAATCATTTGATTGCATAGAATTAATGAAATCCAACAGTTATTTATAAACTACTGATCTTTATATTATACCTAACTCATGACTAAAATTTTAAATGAAAAAGAGAAAAACAAAATAGGAACTAATGAATCTGGGTGGAAAGATATCAAGAGGGACAGATGAATGCCAAAGCTAGAAGAGAAATCAGAGTTGGATGTAATGTGCAATTATAATCTGGATTGAGATTATTGAAATAATATGTTCTCTTTCCATCTGGGAAAAATTAATAGTAAGTGAAGAGTAATAGACTAATGGTAAATAAACAAAAATACACTTTTTTGGCAATTCTAGATGTCTAGTAGGAATTATAATTTATAATAAGTTATTTTGGATATAACAATATGTCATGGTACTACACAAAGATTAAAACCATATGATATATTAAAATAGAATTAATGTGATTGTTAGTAGATACACATCTAAAATTAATATTATTTCTACCACAGGCTAAGAAACATGATATGAGATTCATATAAAATGCTGTTTGCTTTTTAAAGAGTTGATACTAAACACCACTTAGAACCTTATGAGGGAGGTCTGATTTCTATTTTAGAATGTAAGTTTTCTTTTTCTTATTCAATTTGTTTTTTGTCTCCTGGCTTAAATAATGAAGTAATTCTCTTTAAAAAGAGGTGTTTGGGGAACTCTGGCATACTTGCAGAAATTAATTTAAACTTAATTGAACTTCTCCCAGACATCTTAGTATCCCTTTAGAAAAGTTTCAGGGGAAAGGAGCTCAATAACATGGGCTTGCTATCTAAACAAACTCAATAAAAGGAATAAAAAAGTGTCTGGAGGGAAAAATTAAATGAAAGGAAAGTAAACCTATCAAAACAAATTGCTTTTCTCTAAATTGACATGGCAGTGTTGTTTCTTCCATTGCTCTAACCCACAAGGATCGAGCATTCAGATCAATGTCTATTTTATTGGAGGATTATGGATTTGGGGCTGTAGGATGTCTTGAGAACTTGTCTGGTCGATCCCCTTGCCTTCAGGTGAGACTATCTCTAAACTAATTTAGACAGATGAGAATTGTAATTTTAATGAATTCTAGCGAAAGTGATCCCACACCCTTTATTTATTTCTTTCTTTGTTGAGGAACTCTATTATTTATTTACAGCTAAGCATTAATATGAGTTCTTCATCCCAGATACTGCAGGGTACCTATAATAGTGCCTGATATCTTGCAGCTACTTACAAAGAGTTAACTAACTTAAACTGGATGAAAAGTTCTATGTCTTTTTCCCTTGTTTCCCAGTCTTTTAATTCTCTGTTTTCAAAGTATGAAAGAATAATAGAGTTTCAAATTTTAAGGAATCTTAAAAATGTTCCTACAATTCTCAACTTGGGAGTTTGCAAACTGAACTCCAGGCTTTAAAACTATGTTAAATGACAACAGCAACAACAGCAAAAAATGCAAATATACCATAGAGAGTGGGGCTTCCTTGGAGGCTCAATGGTAAATAATCCACTTGCAATGCAGAAGTCACAGGAGATGCAGGTTTGATCCCTGGGTTGGACAAGTCCCCTGGAAGAGGGCATGGCTACCCTCTCCAGAATTCTTGCCGGGATAATTCCATGGACAGAGGAGTCTTGTGGGCTCCATGGGGTCCATGGGGTTGCAAAGAGTCAGGCATGACAGAAGTGACTTAGCATGTACACACACACAATGGAAAGTGCAATATGACAGGGAAAATGAATGGAAAGGAAAAGGTCTCCAGTTGAAGTGGATAGTGCTCTGGAAGCCATCAGGATAAAGCCAGAGACATCAGAAATTAGTCAGTGAAGATGATAATCAGTGGACAAGGCGATAGGCTTTCCTCAATCAGGTGAAACTATTGAGGCTTCATGGGGTGAGAAACACAACTAAAGAAGTCATTAAGCATCCAGTTGGCTTCTTAGGTGGCTCAGTGGTAAAGAATCAGCCTGACAATGCAGGAAGAGATACCTGTTTGATCCCTGGGTGGGGAAGATACCCTGGAGAGGGAAATGGTGACCCACTCCAGTATTCTTACCTGGGAAATCCCATGAAGAGAGGAGCCTGCAGGCTGCAGTCCATGGGGTTGCAAAAGAGTCAGACACGACTTCGCAACTAAAAACCACACCACAGGCATCCAGTAGCTACTGTCTGTGGTGCTGATTCTCAGATAGTAACAGAGAAAAATTACAGCTTGACCCTCTTAGAAGTGTTTCAATGCTGAAGAAGTTTAAAAATTATACTAAGATTGAAAAAAAGCTGTTTTTCTCTTACCCACCTCTAAAAATGAATGCTATGGTAGAGTTAGTTTAAAGAAAGGGATAAGTAACATACTCTGATAGATATTCATCCAATGAAGTTTTTTTTTTTTTTTTTAGGGCAATAAAATCATGGCTTTCAGTGAGTGAAATTCTCAACCACAGTAGATGAACGTGAATTGAATGGCCATGAACACCCAGATTATCAAACAATTTTCATTATTCAAGGAGTTCACATATAAGAGTTATAAGTATTTTATAATTTCTGTCAGTTGAGATTAAAGTAATTTTGGAGCAAGAATTTCATCTATTGTTGGGAATATAGATCAACTCAGCTATAGTCCAGGATCTAAGTATACGTGGATATTTGTATAAAAATGTCCCATGGTGAGTATTACATAATCTGTAACTTATATATTCAAAGAGAAGCTATAATTTCAACTTTCCTGATTTTTTTGTCACCTTTCTCATAGGAGTGAGTGGATAGGGAATAGTAAAGTGTTTGAGGTGGATAAAAATGATTTAATATCTATGTGGAAGTGACTTTGCTGGATATTCTTTTGTTAACCTGTCTCATGTCAATTTAATTCTTAGACCAGCCAGAAGAACCTATAAGAGAAGAGGAAAATTTGTTCCTCCTCAACAAACTAGAAGGATTCAATTAACATTAGTTGAAATGGGGCTGTTGCAATAGAAGCAGATCTTAAAAGGTGCAGGGTGATGAAAACTTTAGTTTTGATTGTCTAACTTTGATAGGCCCAATAGACACCCAAATGAAGCTACAAGTATCCATTTGAATATGAAAATCGTTTAGAAGAAGGTGAATACCCTAGGAAAATGAAAGATGGTTGCCAGGGATTATGCAAGGCTCACTTAAAGTTAGCAATTATGAAATTAAAACAGGAACCAGTTGTGATTTTTCTACAGCTGTATTCAGCTGCATGAGTGCTGTCGCAAAGTAGCTGGAAAACTGTTATGAAGTTTATATTTCACCAAGTGAATATGATGAAATAAGAAAAGAGAAATAGAACTGAGGATCAATACAAGGAAGTGATTATGTGATATTATGACTTATAAGAAATAGATGTTTGGTCATTCAGACACACATATTTGGTCTTCTTCCAAATATGTCTTGGTCTTATTCCATAATTCCTTGTTCTCAGTTCCCAAGACTCTTCCTTTCCTGAGCAATGGGAGCATCTTTTGTCATAATATTTGTTCTCACTTTTGAAATAGCTTCAGAGCCATCAAGGTGAAATGGGTGTCTTTATATTCATACCAAGTCCCTTTCTCCTACAACTGGGTTTATATTAATAAGGTGATGTTTGGAAAACAGCTAAAGATGGAGGCTGGTTGTGAGGAGAAACAACCCTGTAGTTTGAAGGCCTCCTGGCAGGGGAGAGAGACTGGAGGTTGAATCAGTTGTTAATGGCCAGTGATGTAATCAATCATGCCTATGGAATAAAGCTTCCATAAAAACCCACAAGATAGACTTAGAAGGTACTATGTTAAGTGAAATAAGTCAGCAAAGAAAGACAAATACCATATTATTTCAGTTATATTTGGAATCTAAAAAACAAAACAAACTAATCAACATAAAACAGAAACCAACATAAATATAGAGAACAAACTAATGGCTGCCAGAGGGTAGGGGAGTAGAAAGATCAATGAAATAGTTGAAAAAAATCAAGAGTTACAGACTTTCAGCTACAAAACAAATAACAGGATGTAATGTACAGCAATAGAAAATATAGTGAGTAATACTGTAATAACTTTGAACTATGACGAATGGTAACTAGACTCAGAGGAGTAATAATTTCATAATACATAAAAATATTGGATAACTAACTACTTTGTACACCTGAAACTAATGTTGTAAGTCAGCTATATTTCAAAAATCAATTTAAAAAAAATGGGTTTCTGAGAACTCCTGGGTTGGTGAAGACACCGAAGTGCTGGGAAAGTGGCATGCCTGGAGAGGACCTAGAAGCTCTGTGCCCTTTTCCCATACCTTGTCTTATGCATCTCATCCATCTGTTTCTGAGTTGTATCCTTTTATAATAAACCAGTGATCTAGTGAGTAAAAATATTTCTCTAAGTTTTATGACTTGTTACAGCAAATTATTTGAACCTAGGGAGAGGATTGTTATAACTTCTTATCTATAACAGGTCCATCAGAAGCACATGTCAGAAGCACTTAGACTTGTGATAGGCATCTGAAGTACTTGTTGGGGGGCAGTCTTGTGGATTGAGCCCTTAACCTGTGAGATCTGAAGCTCTCTCCAGGTAGATACTATTAGGATTGAGTGAAATTGTAGGACACCCAGTTTGTTGGTGTGAGGAACCCTCTCCCCCACAAACACACATTGGAATTGGGTATCAGAACCAATGGGTTATAATCTCTCATGGAATTTAAGCTGAAACTGGGGATACGAGGGACTAAAAGACATTTAAAAGTTATGAATTTAAGCCCGATAAGAACAAAGGATTTCTGCAGATGGAGTAAAGGAAACAGTAAGTTGAAAAGTTAGGAAAGAGTGGTGAGAAAGCAAGTTGCATGAAATTGAAATTAGAAAGGAGTAGCAATTCTTGGTAATGATAGAGTCTGGGATACGAGCATGAGACTAAGTGGTTGCGGTAGGATCAACATCAAGATCATTGAAGGAGGACTTCCCTGGTGGTGCAGAGGATAAGGATCTGCCTGCCAGTGCAGGCGACAAGAGTTTGATCCCTAGTCCGGGAAGATCCCACGTGTCATGGAGCAACTAAGCCATGTGCTGCAGCTATTGAGTCTGCACTCTAGAGCCCACAATTTGCAACTACTGAAGGCCAGTAGCCTAAAGCCTGTGCAACAATAGAAGCATGGCAGTGAGAAGCTTGCAAACTGCAATGAAGGGTAGTCCCCACTCACTGTAACTAGAAAAAGCTTGTGAGCAGCCAAAAAAGAAAAGAAAAAAAATATTGAAGGAGAAGATTTTAAGGAACTTAGAGACTCTGCTATTGGAATGATCCTGTACACATATATTGAAACTGCCCAGAACAATTACAGAAGTGATTGTTAGAGAGCAGGTCAGGGATTCAGGAAGTAAATTCTTTAAGATGATGAGAAGGTGAGGTATTGTGGTACAGTGGCAAGTGGTCCAGCGACCTGTAGCTGATTATAACATGAAATTCAAAACTGGCATGTTTTAGGAAATTCCCTGACAGTCCAGTGGTTAGGACTCTGTGCTTTCACTACCATTCCCTGATAAAGGAACTAAGATCTCACATGCCACCATGTGACACAGGCAGAAAAACCAACAACAACCAAAACCCCAAACTGGGATATTTTAAAGATGTAAAAGGGAGAAGAATGGTCTGAAAGTAGCACTGAAAAGTAAATATAACATTTATCTCACTTTCCAGGCTCAATAGTATAAGTGGTGTAGGGGGAGAACAAAACAAAACAAAACAAAAGCACCACTTAAGAAGCAGAGGAGGCAGTGTTCTCAAAGGAGTCAGGATTAAATCCAAGCAAAAAAGTAAAGTTAGGTCAGCATTTCTCAGTCTCAGCATATTGACATTTTGAATTGGATACATCTTTCCCCTTTGGGGAGGGCTGCCTTGTATATTGTAGGATGTTTAGCAGTATCACTGGCCTCTATCCACTAGATACTTGTAGGAACACCCCCTTGATTCCCATCCTGTGACAAGCAAAAATGGAGTTGATCATGGAAATGTTGAGGATATTGGGCATTTTTAGCCAGTAAATTCACCTACTTAAGTCCTCACAGTAAAATTATTTCCATCTTAGCTGACTTCTCTTATTCAAAATAATTAATGAAAATGAGGTAAAATCTGATGCTGCTCAAATGTCATATGCTGTATCATTTCCATTGTAAAATCATAAAATTTCCTTATGAAAGGCAAACATGGTTAATCTCAATTGAGTAGAAACAGCACATTTTCTATGTTATGACATAAGGTAGGCTCTAGTAAGTAAAGATTTACTGCAATTTACTGCAATTACTATAGTTTAAGACATTGTCATCTTTCACTTGAATTTCTATAGTGCCCCCATAAAACCTACCTGCATTTGGTCTGACCTCTCTTCTCTATGCACATACTCACACAGAACTCAGGATAAATGTACTCAGGTCATGTGATGACTCAGACTAAACTCAAATGCACAGAGAATAAAAATGAAACTGCTTAGAATGATCTGTAGCCACTATATGATTAAGGCTTGCTTACCTCTCCAACACCTCTGAGACCACTCTTCTCTCCTCAGGCCAGAAACTCCAAGCATAATTGAAAATTGCAACCATAATTGTTATTATCTTCAAACAACTAAGCCCACAATTTATCCCACCTCAGTACTAATTCATTTTCTCTGTCAGGAATGCTTTTCTGCCACATCGGCTCCTCATTACTAAGATCATAACTAAAGTGTTACCACCTCAGAAAGTCCTTCCCTCACTTCTCAATGTCAATTAGACATTGCCACAGCCTGAGAAGGTGATTGCCAGTCATTATCATATAACTCTGTTTTAGTTCCTTCATTATGTTATAACAGCTTATGGAAAAATCCAAATGAACGTTTTGGCCAACCCAGTACTTGCCACTACCTGAAGTTGTATTTTTGGTTTATTTCTAAATTTACTTGTGGAAAATTTGCAAGCTCAGTGAGATCAGTAGTGTATTCCCAGCATCTGGCTCATAGTATGTAATTTGTAAATACTTGATGAATGAATGAATGAATTTGTAAAGAAGGGTTCCTACCAATTCCCCTGTCTCCTCTTTTTTCAATTCACTGTAATTTAAGTTTGGTTTAATTTTTCAGCTTTAATCCTACTATTAATTTACACATAGAAATCCATCTTTGAGGGTAATTCCAAATGTAATTTTGTGAAATATTTTGCTAAATGAATAGAGGAAAGGATTGTAATTTTAATCCACTTTGAAATCATTCTGTTTACCTGTTGCCTAAGGAGGATCAAGGAGATTAAACTGGCTCTAACAACCAGAAAACTAATTAGAGGTGATAGAAAAAGTGTAACCTATCCTTTTATAATGACATTTTTAAGACTTCTATTATACACTAATTTGGCTAACATGACAATGTCTGGTTTGGCACTGTGAGAATAACATGAAATTTGAGCATTGCTTTCCTTAAGTACATTTTAATTTATTACTTAATCTGAAGGGATTGGAATGGTTTTTATATGATGTTGAGTTTTATTTTCTTAGTTACACAGAACAGTTGTGGTATACATTGTAATTAAATTTAATCTATTCTTTACTTTCATCTCAGTGATGGTCTCCAGCCTCAAGTCAAATAAATTATTGTTGCAGAAGATCAGGTAGGTTGTGTTTCAGTAACAACAGATCAGGCAAATTTTCCCTCTCCCTTCCCACCACAACCCCTCAACTTCTAGAAAGAGAGACAGTAAGATTTTTTGATTTCACAAATTATTTTCATAGGAACAATTGTCTCAGGCTCATTCAAATACAAATTTTGTGCTACTATATGTAAGTAGGCCTAGTATTAACTATTATTTGTGTAGTCTTTTTCATTCCACCTTGCTAAAAAAATAAGCTCTCTATACATCTTTTCTGCCAGGTATCCAAACATTAGGATTATCCAAGACTATTACAACTCTTGGTGTTTTCTAACAGCTAATGTCATATTCATAATCATTATTGAGAAAAAGAGTCTTTTTTGTTTCATTTTGCATTTATAAACAGAACTTGTCTATGAAAAATAACCTAGAGTTGGCAAATCCCAGTCTATAGCTAGTTCCTAGTTAACTTTAATCAAAGCAATTTATAAAAAAGAAATGAAACAATTAACCAGAATCCAATTGCTCAACGTAAAGGCCTTTTCACATATTTAATTGTCCCTAGATTCCACTACTGGTATTACAGTCTGGCTGAGTACCTTTTTTGCTACATGCATGCCCAGTTGCTCAGCTGTGTCTGACTCTTTGCAACCCCATGGGACTATAGCCCACTAGGCTCCTCTATGCATGGGATCTCCCAGGCAGTGGGTTGCCATTTCCTCCTCAAGGGGTTCTTCCTGACCCAGAGATAGAATCCGAATCCCCTGCATTGGCAGGCGGATTCTTTACCACTGCCACGCCTGGGAATTTTTTTACTACAAGTAAGTGTCAAAAATGATACCCATAAATACTAAAATATTTGACACAGAATCCATTGAGAAGGATCAGATAGACCCAAGTAGTCATCTTTTCATTCAATGAACAGATATTAATATTTATTTCCTACTGTGTGCAAGGAACCATGCCTAGTGCTGGAGATACAATGATAGGAAAGACTAATATGGCTCATGCATTCACAGTTTCCTCTTTCACACCACTTGTGTAAAAGATTGTCCTTTTGAGGTAAAGTAAAATTATTAGTTGTGCTAACTTTTCTACTTAGCAGCAAAGATGGAAAAAGACTTACCACATATTTTTAGTTGTATATTTAATGGTGTATGTTCTATCCTTTCTATAAAGGCTAGCACTTGAGTAACTAAGAATACTGGAGTGAGTTGCCATTTCCTTCTCCAGGAGATCTTCCTGACCCAGGGATCAAACCCAGGTCTCCCACATTGCAGGCAGACACTTTAACCTCTGCACCACCAGGGAAGCCCCCGTTATGTCTGCTAATTTATTTAAATAGAGATGGAAGCGGCAGCCCACTCCAGTATTATTTCCTGGGAAATTCCATGGACAGAGGAACCTGGTGGGCTACAGTTCAGGAGGTCACCAAGAGTAGCACATGACTTAGCGACTGAACACCAGCTATTTGTTTAAAAGACACTCTAATGATGCCTACCCTTACATAGCTCTCTCAAAATATATTTGCACTTATAACTACTCTCTGTTCATGCATTATTCTGTCTGATGTATAGAATTTATCCACTCTCAACATTTTCCTCAGCATGGAGCATTTTTCATCACAGTTCTCTACATGGAACTCTTTCCTTATACTTTGCTTACCTTTTTGAACTATATGCTATAATATTATACACTGATAGCAAGCCTGAAAAGAATATGTATTTTACAGTATATCTGGTTGTTATAGAAGGACTGAAAAATTAAATTTGCTGAGTAAAGTACAGAATATGTAGAAAATAAATGGGTAGAAACACAGCTGTTGCAATGAAAACTGGCGGAAAAAAGATACCCGCTGCATTTAGATTCATTATGAAATATTCCTGTTCCAGCTGAAATACACATTCTTTAACTAAATAAATAGCAATTTTTGTTTGAGATCATAAACCTGGAAAATAAATATCCTAATGCAGGAACAACTAATTAGAATCGAAATAACCAGAACCCTTAATTAAACATCCTTCCCAACTAATTCTTCTTTTTTAGCAGAAATGGACAAATTTTCAAATAAACTGGTTATAGAGATTTATCCACAAAACACTTCTGTTGGAATGATATGGAATAAATAAGAATTCACCTGACTCTTTTATGCTTTCTGTGGCCTCATCAATAGTATTAGGCAAAGAAAATTTATGTTTGCATCATGGCCCAGGGACATTCACTCATATCATCCAACTTTCTACACTCCAAATTAACTGTAATTAATTTTGAGAATCAACTTTATGTAAAGGTAAAATACATGGGGGAATAGTATTTATCAGACCGAACAATAAGCTTATTATTGAAATTTTTGTTGTAACTATTCACTTTTAGCCTCTTCTCTATGTAGGATGTAATTAAGAGTGTAGTTAACAATTTTAAAAAAGATATTGCTGGCTAAAATGAGTTCCCTAAAGATAGACTTTAAGAATCAAGGATAAGGTTAGGGGAAATGAGAAGTTGAAGACTAAAGAAAAATATCTCTAATAAGGAGAGATAACTGGGATTTGAAGCCTGAGTTTCAACTAACTAATCTAACATATAACATAAGTATATATATATGTAATTATATGTATATATATATATATATATATATACTTATAAGTATATACATATAAGTGTAATACTACTGCTCAATAATACACATATAGCATCTAAACATCATTAAGAACTAATGATGTTTATAAAACTCTACCACTAAGACACTTCAGATGTCTGTGCAGTTTAATAGTGTTTATATCATAAAATAAAGACATGCTCATTATTACAATATTTGTAATAACAGAAAGAATAAAGCAATTGCCTACTCTTCCACCATCCAAATTACAATTGCTATCAGTATATTTTTTATGTTCTTTCAATGTTTTCCAAATATATGTGCATTTTTCTCCCTAGTTATCCATTGAACATGACTAANAAATAAAGACATGCTCATTATTACAATATTTGTAATAACAGAAAGAATAAAGCAATTGCCTACTCTTCCACCATCCAAATTACAATTGCTATCAGTATATTTTTTATGTTCTTTCAATGTTTTCCAAATATATGTGCATTTTTCTCCCTAGTTATCCATTGAACATGACTAACTTCATATTTACCTTATCACATCTGGAATGAATCAAGATTCATGTTTACAAGCAACAAAAACTGAGTCTGGACAACATAAGCAGGAAGACTTAATTTATTAAAGGGTGTTGAGTAGCTAATCAAATTCATTAGAAAGTCAAAGACCTTGACTCAGAATATAGATAGGAA